>CM076574.1:455152656-455394573 GCA_034641835.2 Pinus albicaulis | reverse complement strand
TGGCATTGGTTTCATATCCATTTACCCTTTTGAGTAATAACAACCTAAATAACACAGCGCTTAATAAAATTCATCTAGTAATTTTTACATTTTTAGGGCTCTTTCCACCAATCTAGATCAGGATTAGTGCTTTGGAATAGGTTGTAGTTAACTTTACAAAGCAACTAAAACAAAAAAGTAGATAAATCCTGCGGTAGGAAATAAATCCAATTGTAATTGGTACAATCTGGGAAGCTTCTCTTAAAGGAGTTAATCACGAGATCATATCCGAACCTTTGAGAAAATCAATTCTGTTTCAGTGGAAAATATAGAAGATTCTGCGCGCATTACAAACGGTAAACCTTGGATTAACCATTTTCGAGAAGCCTGTGGTCACTTGTCGGTAAACCTCATATTGACCATGTCGAGGAGCCTTCAAGGGGATTGAGCTTTGTTACTCTGCCCTTGCACGTGGGATTGGATCGTAGACTGTTCCCCCAGTTGTATTTGTTACTCTTGGTAACCTTAGTGTCCATAAGCTTAAGATTATTTCCTAAGGTGACGGTGAAGGAAAGATCTCACTGTACGTGGAGCAGACGTCGACTAGACTCACTTGGACTCTTTGGGGGGTGCTCTTCACTCGAGATGGTTTTATGAAGAAACTTGTGCTAGTATGTTTCATTAAGCAGGTTGTCGGGGTAATTGTTCCAACCACCATTTCTGCATTAAAATTCTACGATGTTGGATTTCATCACCAACTAGTGTTTTTAGAGCGGGAATCTACTGTTTGTGTGTGGTTTGACTCATAGATTTGATAGTGCATGTTAATTTGTTTTTTTTTACTTTTAGAGACCATAGGTGTGAATTGTGAATTGTTAATTTTAGTTTTAAATTGTTAATAAAATTCATTGAAGTTGAATATAATGGCAACTGTTATGGAATTTACCAACCAAGGAACCCCTCTTAATGAGAATCCTAGTACTTTTCCTTGCTTTGGAAATGTTGGTCCTCCTTATATGGCTACTTTGTCATTACCTAGATTTACAATATCTTTACCGATATGGTTATTTTCAACTTCTTTGGCCTCGAATACTCCAATTGTTCCACCTCAACCGGATGCTTCACCTCAACAGAGTTCACCATCTCAACATCACCAACCTTCTGTTGACCTTTTACCTTCTTTGCCTAATATTTCTTCTCCATTTCTTCCTCTTCACTTGGTAAAATCCTTGACACTAGTAACCAGGTGGCTAAGAAGAAGAAGAAAGGGAAGAAGAAGAAGAAGAAGAAGAAGAAGAAATATAATAAAGCAGTCAACCAACCAACCATGGCTGTAAGTGTTAGTTGTGTTGAGGAAACCTCCAACATGCATCGTAAACCCAAATACCCTTGCAGGCTTTGTAAGGGTGACCACTTCCTTATCAATTGTCCCGGTATTCCAAAGGTCTTGGAAGTATGGTTAGAAAATTCTCATCAACTTTCCGTTGATCCATCAACCAGTGATAGTCAGGTTCCTGGGAAAAACAGTAAAGTTAGGTTTCCTTGTAAGTTATGCAAAGGGAGTCATCAAACTCACATTTTCCCTCACATGGATGAAGCCTCAAATTTATTGGAAAACCTTACTGTTCCACAGCAATAATTTCCAACTGGTTACCGTAAAATTTCTCCCAACCTACCGTCAACTAACGGAGTGATTGATCTAATTTCAAGTACAGTCGATCCCACTCTTCCATTGGAGAGTGAAACTCATATCACTCAGGTTGATGATCCATTAGTTGATCAAGTGGTCGATTCAATTTTACATTTGGTCGATCCCATTCTCCGTGTAGAGAGTGAACTTCATACCGCTCAGGTTCTTCTTGTTACATCAGATTCTTCTACGCTAGGGGGCATTTCACCTGTTTCTACAGAACCCCCTCCAAGTACTGAGGTCTTTTAATTTGATTGGAATAGACTGAAAAAACCTCGTCTTCCTTCCTCCATCCCTTTCCAAATCATTGTGAAGTTTGGTGGTAGGGACATACACCGCACACAAGTAGATGAAGGTGCTTCTGTTAGTATTTTATCCTCAACTGCTTGGAAAGCTTTGGGTTCCCCTCATCTTGTGCCTATTACGCAGAATCTGAAAGCTTTTAACAGAACCATTAGTAAACCTTTAGGGATCCTTCCTAATTTTTCTATTACTTTGGAAGGTAAAATTATCTGTATTGATCTTATGGTAGTTCGAGGCCCCTTGGATTTCAATTTAATCCTTGGGCGAGACTATGTCTATGCAATGAAAGCTGTAGTATCGACACTCTTTCACGTGATGTCTTTCCCTCAAAATGGAAATATTGTGACTGTAGACCAGATTTTGTTCCCTAGTCTTGATTCAACTACCAATAATATGACACCCCTAAATTTTCCTGATTCTAAAGTGGTATCTACCCCACCACGGGTTAATTATGTGGCAACTAGTCCCATGTTTTCAATTACCGATGTAAGTGAGCCTCTCACTGTTTTCTCATATTCCTTTGAGTTAGATCCGGTAATTGACATGGAAAACTCTATGGGATTATTTGAATGTGATGTTCTTATCCCTTTTGAGTCCCTTGACATGTGTTCCTTCCAGAGAACTATTCTTCCTTATAATGAAGACCTCTTGGAAGCCATGATCAAGGTGTGTCCATTGACATGTGTTTCTTCCAGTTGGAAGCCATGATCAAGTTTCTGAGGATAGTTCCTTTTACTGTGTCAACCTCGTTAAAAAATGAATCAGTGGCCCACAAGGATAGTTCCTTTTACTGTGTCAACCTCGTTAAAAAATCAATCAGTGAGTCCGAGGATAGTTCCTTTTACTGTGTCAACCTCGTTAAAAATTGAATCAGTGAGTGTGAGGATAGTTCCTTTTACTGTGTCAACCTCGTTAAAAAATGAATCAGTTGGTCTGAGGATAGTTCCTTTTACTGTGTCAACCTCATTAAAAAATGAATCAGTGGCCCCCGAGGAGAGTTCCCTTTACTGTGTCAACCTCGTTAAAAAATGAATCAGGGAGTGTGAGGATAGTTCCTTTTACTGTGTCAACCTCATTAAAAAATGAATCAGTTAGTCGAGAGCATAGTTTCTTTTCTTGTGTCAACCTCGTTAAAAAAATGAAACAAGCTTCCAAGAGGAAAGTTCTTTTCCTGTGTCAACCTCGTTAAAAAATGAATCAGGTATGAGGACAGTTCTTTTCCTGTGTCAACCTCATTAAAAAATGAATCAGTAGGTAGATTGTAGAGAGTAGATTAATAGATTAGAAATAAGTAGTTTCTGAGGATGGTTCCTGTTACTGAGTCAACCTCGTTAAAATGAATCAGTATATCAAGAGGAAAGTTCCTTTTACTGTGTCAACCTCATTAAAAAATGAAACATGTTGCCATGAGCATAGTTATTTTCCTGTGTCAAGCTCGTTAAAAAATGAAACAAATCCTTCCATAATTGAGTCGAGTCTTTGACTAGATCTTGTAAATGTTAAGTCATATATTTAGGTTAGTTATTTTAGTTTTTTGCATAATTTTCTTACAGTTTTAGGTCGGGTCTTTCATATGATCTTGCAAATGAACCTTCATTCCATCCAGATATTAATTACTAGCAGTGTACATAGTTGAATGAAATGAAGCTGGGGCGGCATGCGCTCTAGCAGTTATGCTTAGGGGGCATCAAGCACAGTTTTCTCTCTATTTCAATCTTGTGTAAAAATGAAACCACTCTAAAGCATATTTTTTCTCTGTTTCAAGCTTTTGTAAAAATGAAACCTATCTTGAGTCAATTTCGGTTATTATTTTCAAGACTTGTTAAACTCATGAAAATCCCGAGATTATTTTGCTATCTTTCGTTCTCTTAAAACACATAAAAATTCCAAGTTATTTCTATCTTTTCCTGCTTGTTAATTAAATTGAAAGTCAGCCACATGAGTATATTTTTATCCCTTTTTCGAACTCATTAAAACTTACGAAAAGTGAAAACCATGAGTACATTTTTATCCCTTTTTCGAACTCGTTAAAACTTACAAAAAGCGAAACCTTGGAGTCCTCTTTTAAGCCCTTTTCAAACTCTCTAAACATGAAAATATTTCCGAGCACTTGATTATTCAAACTCATTAAAGTAAATGAATGATTGTCCCTTCAGTATAAGTTTACCCCTTTTACGGACTGAAATGGACTATTTACGAAAAAGGTATACGTTGACTAATTACGGTCAATAGAGTTCTCTCCCACATTATTTTATCCTTTTTAGGGTTCGAGAGACTAAATTTATGAAAAATTACACCCATGAAGTTTTCTTAAGTTTTTCTTCTGACTCCCTAAAATTGAAAAACACCGAGTTTCTCCAATACTGGACTCGTTAAAATTTAACAGTAAAGGACTTGTTCAATTTTTAACAGAAATTAACCAATCCTTCTTAGGGTTCGAATCTTAAACTAAGTTGGAATAATCCAAAGGATGAGCTTATAAAAAAGCAAATGTTATCCTCCTCAAGCTTGTCAAAAATAAAGAGGTACTTGCTAGAAATGGTGGCAGAAAAGAGAGAAAAATGAACCTGTTTGTTACGTTTTGATTATTCAAAAAACCATTAACCACTCTTGAACACAACACTTTTGTTCACCTGGGTTGGGAAATCCTTTACCTAACAGTTAAGAAAACCACTTGAAAGTCTTCAGCCGGTTTCTGGGTATTAGCTCTAGGTCAAATTTCACCAAGCCATCTGCAGTGTCGTTATGTGTTCAAGAGGACATTTCAAATAAACCATTCATCCGCAAAATATCTGTCATCCATTTTGACCATCCCTGAGTCAGTCCTTGCCAATATATTTCTTAAAAACTTGATCTATGATTTCATGTTGTGGGATTGCCTACGACAGATCACTTTCTATCGACGAAAACTCATTATCTAGGAAGTTGGTACAGAAATTGTCAGTACCTTGAAATTTGCATGCCTCAATGGCAGGTTTCTCACCTTTGATGACAGGTTGCATCATTGACCTTCGATCAAATGATTCCGTGACATGTTCGACTTCAGCTCAATCATTCACAGTTCATGGATTGTACTGCGTACTTTGAGATCCATTGACATTACTGGTGGTTACTCTCACACTTGTTAACAATTTACATTATTGACTAGTAATCAAGTGGTTTCTACCATGTTCGACTTCGACACATTTATTCACATGGATAGAATCGTACTGGTTCGAGAAGCGGAAATCAAGAACTTGGATCTAGTTTCCACCATCCAGGCTATGAGAATTTTTTGTTATTCATTTATACAATAGACTATTCATAAACAGATGGATGCGTCCATGCTGTGTCTACATATGTCTATATTGTTGATGTATTGAAAATCATTCATGTATTATAACAATTTAAATCAGTTTTCCAGTTAATTTTGATCTGAGTATGGGAATGCCTACCTCAGCGATGATATGTTTACATATATATATTTTTCATTAAATGTTTTTACAGGTTCCGACCGGGGTGTCCATAGGATGATCCTTGAAATGATAAAGTACTTCACTCTTCATATATAACAGACTTCATCTTCATCTATTCCAGACTTCGCACTTTAGGGGGGCAATCTGTTACACTTAAAAACTATCACCTTGACATTCTGCTGACTGTATGAGCTCATTAACATGCATACATAACTCCTTCGCAAGTCTTACAACATTTACTCCTCATGTTAAGCCTTAAAACAGGAGAAAAAACCCTAAAAACTCAAAAACCCTAGGGTACATAGGTAACATGAAGTCTATCTCCATTCCCGGCTTGGGTATGCAGGTAATACACTGCTTACCTGTGTTCCATAATGCAGTTTTCCCTTGTAATTCCTACGTACCCTTCTCAAAGTCAAAAAAGTGAGAAATTAAAGTGAAAAAGTTGATTTGTGGTCAATTCTAGAAGGTTCTAGATGATATTTTTTGGGGATGAGTACGCTCTTATAAGGTGCATGTATCCCACACCTTAAGGAGCTAATCCCTTAATGTGAGGAGCCTATCCATTTGAAGGAGGATTCTATCCATTCAAAGGTGGAACCCTAACCTCCTCATCTGCTCTATAAAAAGAGGCATTGGGTAGCCTCAAAGGGAGTTCAAGCTTTAGTGTGTGATTGAGGTGAAGTGCTATTGAGTTTTAGACTTCTTTCTAATGAGCTTTTGTGAAGAAAGATCACATACCTCTATATGCTTCTGGAGGAAGAGTACAAGACTTATCAAAGTAGAGGAGACTCCTGCTTCAGACCCCGGGAATGCCTGTTCAACATCAAGGCTAAGGTTGTAAGGTTCTTCTGTTATTTTAAGATTAATATAATCAAGTTTTGTTTTTCTCAATAAATTGTCATTCAATTGTTTATTTCAATAAGCTATCGTTTGATCATTTATTTCATAGATTCGTTGATCACTATGATAGGTATGTTTTATAATTATTTGTTATATAGGTGCTGTTTAATATTGTCTTGTTTGTGATTGTAGGTTGACAAAAGATGACACTTTGTTGCAACAAAAGACGACACTTTGTTGCGACAAAAGATGACACTTTGTTGCAACGAAAGACGACACTTTCTTGCAACGAAAGAACTCTTGTTACGACGAAAGGATTATTGTTGCGGCAAAGAACTTTGTTGTGGAGAAAAGGATTATTTTTGCGATGGAAGAAATACTGATGCGACGTTAGAACTATGGTTACAAATAAACATTTGGATCTAAGGTAGGATCGACACCTTCATAGCATTTACTTGTAAAACAAATATATTTAGAGAAAGACAAACTTATTTATTCATTTGTTGCTAGATTGTCTTCTGACACTAGGGAGATCGATCTTGTCTGCAAGATCGATTTATCCGGCCAACAAGACCCATTAATCCTTCCAGATGAGAAGTTGTCAAAGTCAAAATAGATAAGCTCAAGCAGGCTGGTTTTATCTATACCATTGACTACACCACTTGGGTGTCCAATCTGGTTCCCGTTCTCAAGAAATAAGGCACCATCCAAGTCTGCACTGACTTTCGCGATCTAAACAAAGCTTATCCTAAAGACAACTTCCCCACACCATTCATTGACCAAATCATTGATGAGTGTGTAGGGCACAAGGTTCTATCCTTTATGGATGGTTTCTCTGGGTACAACCAAATTGTTATTTGTCATGCTGATCAACTTAAAACTGCATTCATTAGTCCATGGGGAACCTTTGCCTATCGATTCATGTCGTTCGGCCTTAAAAACGCCAGAGCCACTTTTTAGCGGGCTATGTCTTCATTAGGGGAATTTTGAGGTCTAAAATGGGCCTCCTAAGGAAAATGTACAATCAAAATTCACTTTATGAGAACCAATCACATTTTAGGGGATGACATCATCCCTAATGGTTGAGGTGGCATTGATTGAGTTAAAGGTACTTACTTTTCACATTCTCAATGGTGGATAAAAACTCATGTTTAACCATGGTAGTGCTATAAATTCTTTTTAAAGTCAGAGTAAAGTACTCATAATAAATTTCATTTCGCACTTTTTGAATAAAAAAATATTATTTTCATTCCATATTTCTTGAAAGAAACAATGCATATCCCTATACATTTATTATATTATTTTATTTTATTTTATTTTATTTTTATATAGTATATTAACTACATGTTATTATAAAATTTAAATAGTATAAATTTTAATTAATAGCATATAATAATTAAGAATTTATAAATTTATATATATTTTTTATTTTAAGTTATTTAAGTAAAAAGGACAAATGCATTAGTTGATCAATGATAATGATTTTTTCTTGAAAAGCTCATTCTTATTTATAGTCACATCAATACAATGTTTTTATTAATTTTATTTTGGTACAATTTTTGAATTGAATTTAACTATAGTTACATGGATTTTGGTGAAAGAAGTGAATTTCAAATTCATAAATATTATTTTATTGGTTTAGCTATTATTTTATTATTTCCTTAGGAGGACCATTTTAGACCTCAAAATTCCCCTAATGACTATTTCCATGACCTACCTCATATTATCCTTGCTTATTTAGACAACCTCACTACACGTTCTAAACATCAGGTGCAGCACCTCTATGATCTGCGTACCATATTTCTCCAATGTCATAAGTATAATATCTGCCTCAACCCATTGAAGTCTGTCTTTTGTGTACCTGCCGGCCATCTTCTAGGCTTCATTGTGTCTAAAGATGGTATCATGCTTGAACCATTGAAATTTCAAGCCATCCTTGAGCTTCCTATCCCTCGTACTTTACGCAAGTTACAAAGCCTCCAAGGCAAAGCTAATTTCCTTCGCTGGTTCATACCTGACTATGCCACCACCACGCATGGGTTCCTTAGACTCATTTGCTCTAATATCCCTTTTTTCTAGGATGCCTATGTTCAACAATCTTTTGATGCACTGAAAAATGCTCTCATGTCTGCTCCCTTGATTCATCCCCCTGAATTTGATAGGGATTTCATCCTGTATATCTCATCTTCCACCTACTCGGTCGCTGGAGTCCTCAATCAAGAATATGACAATGGAATTGAGAATGTTATCTATTATATCATTAAGAACCTCATAGAACCTCCTATATCCTACTCACATGAAGAGAAATTAGCAATGGCTATCATCTTCTTGGCCCATAAACTTTGTCATTACATCCTCATGTGTTCCACCAAGGTCATGACTAATTCCAACCCTATGGCCTTCCTATTGAGTGGTTGAATCATAAATGCGAAGTACACCCATTGGATCATGATCCTCTAGGAATTCGATCTTAAATTTGTCACACCAAAAATTAAAAAAGGTTTATCCCTCAACGAACTCATTTCCGAACTACCTATAGGTACGCAGGATCCTCCAGTTAATGATAATTTCCCCGATGAACATTTTTTTGCTATTACCACTGATGACCCTTGGTATGGTGACATCCTCACTTATTTGCAAACCCAAAATTTCGCCCTCCCTCTTGACCGTGATGCTCGATGACGTATTCGACACTAGGCCCCCTACTACCTTCTTATCAGTGATGACCTTTATTGTCGTGGTGTAGATTATGTCCTTCGTCATTGCCTCACACACGTTGAAGTAGAACAAGTCCTCAATGCCTGTCATAGCGGCGCTTGTGGTGGCCACCTCTCCGGTCTGGCCACTGCCCAAAAAATCATGTGTGCTGGGTAATTTTGGCCTTCTCTCTTTGGTGATTGCATTAAGGCAGTCAAACACTGTCCCAATTGCCAACATTGTGCCCCTAAGGCATGAGCCCCTCTAGCTCCCCTCCATCATGTCATCTCAGCTGGTCTCTTTTGTAAGTGGGCCATAGAATTTATGGAGTGTTGGCTGTCATCTGCTACTAACCATAAGTATATCATCGTGGCAGTTGACTATTTCACCAAATGGGTTGAGGCCATGCCAACATTTAAAAACACGGTAGCTACCGCAGCCCTCTTTTTCTTTAACCATGTGATCGCTCAATTCAGAGTTCCAAAACAATTGGTCTCTGATCATGGCTGAAATTTTGAAGATGAGATATGGTGTGAGCTGTGATTTTCACATCATGGTTTTTGAGTAATCTAGTTTATCTTCCTCCTTATGCCATTTCTTAAAAGTGATGGCTAAGTTTGAGTGTACTAATAAAATCCTTAAAACCATGCTTCAACGAACGGTGGATAAGCACAAAACCGACTGGCACCTTTTTCTCTTCCCTACTTTGTGGGCCTATAGAACTTCTGTTAAAACTGCCACTGGGTTTACTCCTTTCCACCTTGTTTTTGGAGAGGAGGCAGTATTACCGATTGAGTGTGAAATCCCTTCCCTTCATCTAGCCGTCGAACTTCTTCCTGACACCCAACCTTTAGAACAACGACTTATCATTCTTGAGAGAACTTCCAAAGACCATCATGTTGCATTGCAAACCATTGAGGCGGCTAATAAATGTACCAAAGCTCAGTATGACCGATAATTCCACCCTCGTACTTTTCAGAAAGGTGATCTTGTTCTGGTATATGACCAAGCCCATGATGTCCTTGGTCATGGGAAGTTTGACTCATTATGGCTAGGACCTTACATCATTAGTAAGGATTTAGGTAAGGTGGCATATCTCTTAGAGGGACTTTTGGAAGGCCATCCCCTTCCCAATCCTCGCAATGCACTCTATATGAAGAAATATTACCCTTAGCATTTCCTTCTGGACATTCATGTTTTATTTCTTTAGGTAGCCAACTCATGATTTTGTGATTTGATAATTCACTAGGACACATTTTTTCCACAAAGCATCACTTCACCACTCCTCAAATCGAATTTCTTTTCCTGCAACACTTGTACTTGGGGGCACCACTTTCCCTTCATACTTTTCCATGCTCGTGTTTATTTTCACCGTGAGTAACCATCATGTACTCATGTTTTTATGGTCCCCATTGGACCTTTTCTATGTGGCAGCATCATCAAGTCGCCCTTGTTTAGAGCATCTGAGTTGATTCATCATCACATTCATGGAGTCTATCCCGAGTCCCTTTGTATCCCGCTATATTCCTCCATATTTCATTGCCTAGTTTCTCTCTCGTGTCACACATTATGGCCTTCAGTCCCACTTTCCCCTATCCCTCATGATATTGTGTCTGTCGTTGCCACGTCATCCATGCCATTTATGCTCTAACAAGGGAAGCTATCTGTCCTCTACTCAGTACCCCCCATTTCATCATCATCCCTTGTGTCAGTATGGCAGTCGCTCAACTATTTTCTCTCACGCCTTAGTTGAGGATCCCTTATCGCCTCACCTATGGCAGACCTCCTTCTGTCAACATCAGATCATTCATTCCAGAAGACAGGTCTAAAGGGCGGTGTGCCTTGGTTCCAGCTTCCACTCTTGTTTGGTGCCTCATATCAAGCAAAGAGACTCCTTCTTTCCCTTTGACTTGATTGTTTCTCAGGTCCATCTCCTTTCAGCATGATCGAAATCTGTATACTTGATGGTTCAATGATGCAACAGACAATACCGGTGATTCTCGGGTGTGCGTGAGATGTTTTCAACCCTCATGAGGGGGTGGCCCTAGAAGTATCCCCCCACATGCCCGGATGACCTCTTCATTGCAGCCTTTGATGTAGCTCCATATATTTGAGGATGTCGGCCTCAGCCACTTGCAACAACTTTTTATTTGCATGTATCGGTTAGATTTTCAGAGCCCTTTCCTATTTATAGGTGCATTTGGGTTGTATTTGTATCTCATGTACTCAGATGTTATTGTATAAGTCCTGGCTGTTATCCCAGGCACAGTAGTATGTGGGATTCATTATCATATTTTTACATGGCTCATGTTTATGCCAGCATGTACTATATTCTTCAGTCCCTTGTTTATTGGACGCATTATTCTTTGTACATTGTCTTGACGGGAATAGGTATGCCTCCCCCGCCGCCTATAGCACAGGTACTCACTCATAAAAGAGACTTGTCGCACCTGTAAGTCTCGCCTCCTCAAGGTCTATTCCTTTAGCGCTTCGGTCTACCTTATATTTCTCTCTCTTTGACTTCCCCTTCGGTGTCTAGTGATTGAGTTCTTACAATGTACTTTGGTCATACGATTAGCTCCTAACGCTCGCACGCTGGGGGGAAATATGTTACACCATTTTTTGGTCATCTAACCTGTTACTATTAGATTGACCTAATTACACCATGTAAGACCAATTTTACCCTAAGTAAAATTGTTTTCAATATGAAAAATAACTTAGTAAAACACCTTTGTTAAGTTGTTTATGGTCTAAACAGGAAACCCCATGAGGAAATATTAAATAAATCTACATTTGTTTGATTTTTCTCAAGGAATAATTAGTTAAAAAATAGTTTAATTAATATTCTTGGTCATATTTAACCCAAAACAGGAAAATTAATTACATAAATTATAAATTATCTTATTATTTTCTAGGAATAATTATTTAAACCTTATTTAAATAATATTCCTTGTTAAATTTGACTAAATCACTCATAAATAGTTAAATAAATCATTATTTGTTTAATTATTACTCAACCACATCCTTAAAATGATAAATAAATCATTTATTTATTTATTATTTACAATTAAAGGGATTTGACCCAAGTCAAATTCCTTTTCCCTCCAACAAAAATAATAAAATATTCCATAAAAGTTGGATCTTGATTTGGTTAATAATATTTTAATTATCCACCAATATCTAGACTAACTCAATATTTTGTTATAGATAGAAGGTTGTTTTCCATTCATTCATCATCTTTTGTTGCCTAAAGATCACTCTGGATCTATACTTTTGGTCTGACTTTGATCCACCATCATTGTCATATTTTTCTATCTTTTTTATTGTGAGCTCCCTTTGAGTTCCATTTTTGTCTGGGTTTTCTACACCATCAAGAGAGAGGAATTTTAGATCTAAAGTGTTGAGGACTTTCAAGAACCCATCCCATTGAGGAGAACTGGTAACATCCTTCTATGTTTTCCTCCCAGGTGCCCTTAATATAAAATTCGTTCAACATATTCTTGTCTTGTCTATTGGATGCATGGGGTAAATATCGTTTTTGTTTCTGCTTAATGTATTTTGATGCATAGATCTAGATTTTTATAGCATTTACCTTGATCAACTAATTACAGATTTGAAGATATTTGCATCCATATTTGTTGTTAGGGCTATTCGTTATGCACAGCTAAAGCGATATTTTTTCGTACACTTGCAATTAAGATTCATAATAACACTTTGGTTGTCGCAGTATATCCTTATAGCTCATTGTACCAACCCCATATTTGAACATAATATATGCAACCAAACTACTTCCTTGATTGCATGAGTGGCTTTCATGTATTTTTCCTTTGTAGTTGATAGTGCCACTATAGACTGAATCTTACTCATCTAACTAACTGCTCCTCCAAATAGGTTAAATACATACCCTCTTTTATATCTTCTCTAATCCAGATCTCCAACCCAATATGCATCAACAAAACCATGGATTTCCAAAAATCTATCAAATATTTGTCTTCCTTAGTAGCACAAACTGTAATCATTAGTGCCACACAAATACGAATAAACCTACTTCATTGTTGTTCAATGCTCCTTCCTTGTTTTTGACACAAATATGCTCAATACTCCCACTGCATGTGCAATTGTTTCTCTAGTACATACCATTTCATACATCACACTGCCAAATGCACTTGCATATGGAACACAAGACATGTCCTCTTCCTCTTCTTGTGTCTTCGGACATTGTTTAATAGATAAATTTACACCTACAGGAATAGGAATCTTCACCAGTTTATTGTCCTACATATTAAACCTATACAATATTGTCTCGATATATTTCCTATGGTTTAACCATAGGTTCCTCTTTGCATGATCTCTTTTAATTTCCATGCCAAAAATATATTTTGCAACACCAAGATCCTTCATGTCAAATTTGGAGGAAAATTATGTCTTCAAATCCAAGATTATTTCTTTGTCATTTCCAATTAGAAACATATCATCCATATACAAGACCAAATAAATAACATGGTCACAAATTAATTTAAAACACACATATTGATCCTCTTTTCTCCTTGTGAATCTAAGTCCCTGTATATATGTATAAAATTTCTGATACCACATCCTTGGTGATTTCTTTAACCGATACAAATACTTTTTCAACTTGTGAACCAATTATTTCTTACCCATTACTACAAAGCTTTCACATTTCTTAATATATATTACTTCTCTCAGATCCCAGTCAAGTATTTTTTTTTTCATATTCATTTTTTCTACATCAAAATAAAAATCAAATACAACAAATTAAATTAATATAATAGAATCTAACTTGGAAATAGGAGAAAAAATATAACCAAAGTCAATTCCTGACACCTGGGAATAACCCTTTTCTACCAACCAAGCCTTTTGTTTCTCCACCTTGCCTTCTTCATTCATCTTCTTCTTAAAAACAAATTTACTACCAATATTTTTCCTTCCAGCCGACAAATCCACCAGATCCCAAGCCTCATTTTCATCCAAAGATTTCATTTCATCAAACATGGTCTCTTTCTAGATTTTTCCATCCTCTAAATCAACTTCCTTCCTAATAGTTATAATATCATCATCAATAATAGATAAAGAAAAATTTGAAAAAAAAATTGATGGAATATACCTCTCTGGCTCCCTTCTCTCTCAAAATGATCTTCTCAAAACTGGAGTGTGTGGTTGTTCCTCTTCTGATTCTTATTTTGTTGTAAAGTATGATTCATCGTCCTTGAGATCAAACTCTATCTTCTCCGGTTCCTTTGGTATGAATTCAAGTTTAATAACATATTTCACCTCTCTAAACACCACATTTTAGCTATACACAATCTTCCTTGTTTCTAGGTTACAAAGCTTATAACTGTTTGAACCATCATTATACCTAATAAATATGCACCTTTCCTATTGAATATCTAGCTCATTTATTTTCTCCTTTGGAACATGTACATATGCATCACAAAAAAATATCTTGAGATGTGAGAGAGATGGTTTCTTACCAGTCCATACCTCATCATGTGGAGTCTTATCCTCCAAATTTGATGAAGGTGATATGTTAAACATGTAACATATATTATCCACTGCCTCTACCTAGAATTCTTGTCCCAACCCGGCACCACCAAGCATGCTTCTTTCAGTTTCCATCAACTTCATGTTAATTATTTCTACAACTCTATTTTTCTGAGGTGTGTATGGAGTATACTTCTACCATGTTATACCACACTTCTTATAGAACTCTTGAAATTCCTTCTTGCATAACTCTCCACTATTATCTATCCTCAACACCTTAATATTATTCACTGCCTGATTTTCCACCAGGGCCTTAAATTATGTAAAGCTGTAAAAGACTTCAAATTTCTTCCTAAGAAAATATATCTATGTATTCCTCGAGAAAACATCTATAAATGAGACATAATACATATACTTTCCTAGTGATGGAACCAAAATAGGTCCAAACACATCATTGTGCACAAGTTCTAATATCCCTTTCACCCTCTTGGCACCAGAGGGGAAGCTCACCCAATTTTACTTCCTATATACAAAATGTTCACAGAAATCGAAATTCAAAGAGGAATTAGACATACCTTCTACCATACCATTACCATGCATTATTTGAAGGTCCTTCTCTCCAGATACCACTAGATTTTTTGATCCACTTTCAGGAACCAATAACTATTGCACCTGTCAATCATAAGTATATTCAAAATCTTGTACACAGTTCCAATCCAAACTCCTCACATCAATACAAGTGCTACTTGAACCATCTTGCACGTATATTTATTGAGCATTTTTTTTACACCTACATCATATGTCTTTTCTAGAAATCAGATTTATGGTCAATGCAAGAATAAGCAGAACACCAGGAAGTGTTCTAATACTTCCACCTTGAAACTTTAGCTTGAGTTTTCCACGTTATATTATTCTATCCTTTTGGTCATCCCCTAGGAATACATCACCACCATCATATTTCTCATACTCACAGAACCACTCTCTATGGGGAGTGAAGTGGAAGGATGCATTTGAGTCAATCAACCATGCCTCTTAATATACATGTGTGCTTGAAGAAGAAGCCAAGTACACATACCGACCTTCATCTGCAATGGTTTTTTCCTATGTAGAAGGAGAATCATTAGATACTGTTCCTTTCTTAGGAGATTTTGATTTACAATCCTTTTTGTAGTTCCCTTATTTTTTGTATTTCTAGCATATCTTTGATGATTTTCCTGGAGATTTAGATCTCCCCCTATATTTAGATCTACCACTTGAGGATTTGTTTTTATTTGTGTTATTGGACCGTCCTCTTATAGAAAAGGAAATATCTCCATTCTAGATCTCCATAATTTTCCCTCTCATCTCTTCTGATAATGAGGGTGAGACTATTTCATCAAATTTCAAGGTAGTTATATTGCTACCTATAGAAATAACTAAACTATCCCACGAGTCTGTTGGAGAACAAAACAGACTGATGCACTTATCTTCATGTGAAATTTTAATATCAAAAAATGAAAATTGACTTACCTCAGTATTAAGGGTGTTCATATGCTTTGTCACCGAGTCTCCATCCTTCATCCTCACATTATACAACTTTTTCCACAGGAACAATTTGTTCACCAGAGACTTAGATTGATACAAATTCCCTAAATTTTCCCACAAAGGCTTTGTCATAGCTTCCCATGATATATTCAACAATGTTGAATCTAAGAGACACAATTGTATTGTGCTCTTTGTCTTCCGATCTAACTTTTCCCAGTCTTATGTCGACCTTCCAGTTGGTATTGTACCTATATCTACAATGATCCATTCATCTCTATCCACAATCAAATCCTCCATCTTGAGCTTCCACAACTCAAAAATATAACCATTAAATTTATAGATCTTTATCTTTCCACTATTTCACATCTTATTTCACCACAAGAATAAATCACGAAGATCTACCACTAAACATGGTCTAACACAGGCTCGAGAAAAATCCATCAAAAATAAATAAGTCCCCTTGAAGTCGAAACAACTCTGATACCAAATGTAGGTCTTAACCCTGTATAGAAATTACCTGCAAATGAATTAATAAGTCAAATAATTATACAATGGAAAGAACATAAAACAAATATACACAAATATTTTCCCATGGATCCGAAAACCGAGACTACTAGATTGATTTTTCATTATATTCCTTTCAATGTTACAATACATATATAGACATGTCGAAGCATTCATAAACCCCAATCCACTAACCTATATTAGAACATAGTCGTAGTTCCCTTGATTGAATCTACAAAATACCATGGGAAGAAAACCATCATTCCCAAAACCAAGTCCAAAATCCATGCATGAAACCATGGGTAGCTCGGCCCACCTTCTTTGGGTCTACCCCCCATCCTTGGGACCGCCCAACTATTATTGGGTCCACATAAAAAATTCAGGGGCGCTGCCCCAGACCCTGTGCAAGGGGGATACCGCCCCCTTCTGACCCCCACATTGTGCCTGAAGCAACATACAACATGTGACACTAGTCGTGGAAAGAACATTACACCTATTTTAATGGCCCTGGTTAAAACTTCATGTAAAAAAATGTAATACCAAGGTCATTGGACAAATATTCAAAGTTGAATGGAGGGAAAAATTTACGGATGGAACTTTATCTTAAATTTTACCAACCTTTGCGAATATTACTAGTCCCTAATAACCAAATTTTAAAATGTTTGATGATAATTTTGTAAAAACATTTAGGTTTCTAATTATTTTATAATAGACAATATATAATATTGGTGATTTTTAGGGTACAATAATTGTATACTATAAAAAATGGGCAAATTAATTTTTATAAAAATGGAAATTGGTGGATCTTTGTTTTGGAAAAAACATGGAATATTAGCCCACCAGAAAATATAATCCCCTAAAATTTCCCTTGTTGAATGGTGGGAAAAACATCCTACTTGGTTTTCATTTTGGTTACTATTACTAAAGGAAATTGGAAATGGATATGGCTAAGCCTTTGGAAAGGAAAATTGTAATATCCCAAAAGGGAGATAGCAGCGATACAAGACATAATGATGTAAAACACAACAAATCTAAACATGACATAAAAGAGATCAATATGCAGAAATCATTTTATTAATATATCAGCAACAATATAAAAAATATCTTGAGGGTCTAGCCACTCAAGAAATAAGAACAAGCCTCCAATGATCAGATCAATAAACACATGAGTTGCTTCTACTGTATAGAATGTCGGAAAGCAGTGACAGTGATGTCTATGTAGTTGCTGCTGTAATCATAAATTTAATATGGATGATAGATACAAAAGCAATGCCCATAAAAGAATAAAATATAGTTCTCCAAAAGGAATGCACTTAAGCCACAAGATGGCTGAAATACACCAAAGAACCAAGCACTGGAAATGTGTTCTGCTATTGTTGCTGCTACTGGAAACTACTACTTTTGAGGAAAAGAACCATGTGTGGAAGGTTTTTATCGTGCTCATAATGATCCGGAATTTTAACCACGGATTCTACTCAAACAGCCCAGAAAAACCCAGAAATGGTTTGACCAGATCTTAACTTTGGATTTTCAGCCATTTTTGGGTTACCCATTACAATAGCTCACTAAAATAACGCAGTCATGGACTGGAAATGCACTTTTATGGATGTTATATGGCTGGAATGATTCCAAAATTATAGAAATATGTCTAGGAGCCCACCTTGCTGATCCTCCAATGGATAGGCTACCTCTCCACTGAAAAAACAAGCCCAGAATGGGCTTTATGTGATCCTCCTTTGCTGCACCCTGAAACACAATCCATATCTAAATAGAAACTGCATTGTAGCTGAAGGAGGTAGCTTGGCCAAAATTCTAGAATGAGGAAATTCAATCCAAATACCCTCTCCTTCCCTGAGGATGAGGTAGGGATTCCCGATCAGGAACACCCTTGTGCTAAACAACACAACAACCCTGCTAAACAGCCAAAGGATGCAAAGTCTAAACAAACCAACATAAAAATGATAATCTAAAACATGAATAAAAATGGTTGCCATCCCCTCCATTATAGCATGAGAGAATCCTCATATTGGGTCACATCCATACTTTCCACCAAGCTCATACAAGTTGTCATCAACTAAAAATGCAATGTCTCATCATAAATACCACTCCTCCATGACAGCGCTATTGACTTGGTCAAAGTTGACTGAATCAACATGATTCAATCCCTGTTCACACCCAAAGGTGCTTAATCTAGCTACTTGTTCTTCCTTCTTTCACATTAGGAGTGTTATTATTCCTTCAAAAGGGGTTTATGAGTCTCCCCACCCACTTATTCACCTACCTAGTGATAAAACAAACTATAATATTCCATTTAGATGAAGTCTAAAATTTTGGAATATTTCAAAAAGTGGCATTTATTGGAAATTATTTATGAAAATAATTTAAAATAGGATTAAATGGAGATGAAAGGTCACAAGTTGCATGTGAGGAGGAAAATGAAGGAAAATAATGGAAAACAAATAAAATAAAGGCTTCTGAGGATCAATTGGCAAGCTTTTTTCTCAACCTTTTTTCAATTCTATGGTGGATCTCTCATTCTATTCTCTCCCTCGTTCTCTTGTACACTTAGAGTTTTCTTGGAGCACCCTTGGAGGAGTGTGGCATACTTTCGATTTCGAGCAAGAAGGAAAAGGAAAGGTAGGAAAGTGCAAGAGGGCATCAGGATCAACAACTACGACGGATTCCATTTGTAGGCACCTAGTTACATGTATGTTTTCCTCACTAGTTTCGACATGCATGGAAATGCATGTGGTTTCTTGGTCATGATCTTTCATTGGCATGGAGGATTTCATGTATTGACTGTGGATTTTCCTAGTCTTTCCATTTCATGAATATCCAGGGTGTTGTGGGTTCATTTCATTTTTTTTTTTGTCATGTCCCTTTAGTTTTGGGTTGATTTAATAGTTCCTGGAGCCCATGCTGGAAAAACGCTCTAGAGCCCTGTAACAGCCTAGGTTGAGTTAATATTCCTAGAGCCTTGGTTTGAAAAATGCTCTGGATCCCTTGGTAGGTTGAGTTACTAGTCCTAGAGCCTTGGTTGGAAAAAACACTCTGGATGCCACCAGCAGTTGTGGGCTGAGTTACTAGTCCTGGAGCATTGGTTGGAACAAAATCTCTGGAGCCCTGGACAACTTGGGTGGAGACCAATATGGTGGTGGTTGTGATGTCTGACCATGAGGTCGAATCACTGGTTTAGGGTTGAGGTGGTTTGGCCTTTGGAAGCCATGGATTTGTTTTGATGGATTTTTTTTATGAGATCCCATAATCATGATTGGAATATGGCATAGGCGTGGCTAGCTAAAGAGAGATTTGGCTCATCCATGTCTATGGTCAAGCGAAACGTGGAAGTCCCAGACTTAGTTTCATTTTTATTATGGAAATAAGAGCTCTTTTCCTCTTATATTGATGGGTAAATATGTTTGGTATTATGTGGCTTATATGGTTGTTATGTGCTCATAATTTCAGTTGTTTATATGCTTCTTATGAATGTGTTTGATGATGGTGATCATGTATGGCTTTTGTCATGTTTTTATTTGTAAATGAGTGAACAATGTGTCTACAACCAAATAGATGGTAATGCAGTTAATGTGATGAGGCAACAATGCTTCTTAGTGATTCACATACAAGTATGAGACCCCTATGCTCATATCTGTTATTTAAACATGTAGATTACATATTTGTGACATGTTTAAAGAAATTTCTGGCATGGCTAGTAGGGGTTTAGTCAATTCCTTGTTCAAATGTTTTATTTTTCATTATTATTCTGTTGTTATGTTTCATTTCTGAAATCATCATGGTGTTATGGGCAGTGACCTAGCCTCTGGACCTGAAAAGGTAGCTCAAATCCCAAGGACGTTGGTACAGGTCTGAGGGAAAACGTCCTAGGATGCATGCACTCCCATGTTGTGGAAGCATATAGAGCCTCCTAGATGTACCCTTTCCCATATCAATGGACGATTCAGGGGCTTAATTGTTTAAAAACCAAGTGGGACCTAGGGATAGGTTACCTGAGTGGTTGGGATGGCTTGTGGGAGTTTTGTGTTGATGTGGAAAGTCTGTGTGATGTGTTTCCATCTATTCCACTTCCTTAAGGTCACCTAGGAAGTTCAATCATATCATAGTAGCCTCTCATCACATGTTTACCTAGTTGGCCATTTACTTGGGTAGATGTGAGAGGAGGGTGTTACAGAGTGGTATCAGAGTAAGTTTCTCTCTCATTGGGTCATATCTGATACTAGAGAGTGGTGTTAAAGCATGGCTCACCCCTTGGAAAAGATGGTCCGTGCGTGTTTTTCATGCTTAAATGTCAGTTTCATATGTGTTATGTATGTTGGTGGACTATGTGATTGTCGATATTCATGGTGGTGGTCAATGTTGCAGTTGGTTGCCATGTGGAATTTGATGGTGTTGTTGTTGGATGTGTTCGTGATGAGTGCATGTCGATTATGCATTTTTAATGTGTTTCAATTTCTATATGTTGTTATGAATGCATTTTCATGGTTATATTTTTTGTGCATGGGATAATTGTAGGAATTTTAGGTCATCATGATGTTATTGATATGTTAGGATGTTGATGTGTTGGTTGAGATAGAGTAGGAGATGGAGATCATCAAAGTGATGTTGCAACACTAGACTTTGGGGTAAGAGCATATTTCCATACAGGTATTGTATGTTTGGAATCTATATATGTTAGTTAATTGATTTTTATATGCATTAGAGTTTGTCATTTTATTGTTTTTGTTGTTACATGCATGGTATATGCTAGTGAATCAGTGTGGTCATATGCACATGTGTCAACTAGTCATGAATGATAATAACTTGTTGTTATATTCATTTTTGTTTTTGGTTTAGGTTAGTTTACTTTATGATTACATTATATGTTGCTAATAAGTATGTTATATGTTAACTTGTTGATTTTTATATGACAGTTAACTTGCTGATTATGTTATATGTTGTTGATGAGTATTTCATATGTTAACTTGTTGTTGTTATATGTTAGTTAATTTATGATTAGGGTTATCACATTAAGATCTTGATCTTATATGTAGAATGCTAATTTGGCTTAGCCTATGCAAATGGTTAGGGTTATGACATTCAAGTATGGGTCAAGATAATTGTGCTATCATGTTGTACTAATCTAGACTTACTGTGCAGATGTGATTGTTATGCATGAATGACAATTATGACTTTATGATGCAAACATGTTAGCTAGTTACTATTATGGATATCATGACCTTATTTATGTTTGATTTGATGTGTTGAGAATTTATATCATGCTAATATAGATTGATTGTGTAGACAAGATAGCCTCCCCCGAGATACATTAAGGTATGAGTTTGCTTATTTCATCTACTTGGTGCTTGGATGTTTGATTATGTCATCTATTTGGTGTTTCAGTTTTTGGTGTCTATTATGTCATCTAGTTTATTTATTTAACATAGTATGTTTTCGAGTTGTTTGAATGTTTGATTAATTTCATGATATGAGTATGTGTTTGTAAGATTGCATGAAGGAATGGTCTTGTTTTAATATGGTTGCACTAACACGTATGTGTTGAGACAGTTGATATGTACTTAAGTGTAAGTAGGTGATAGTTGTAGCAACATGTATTATGACTGATGAATGTAAGTTTATTGTTGATTATGACATGGTTGTTAGAGTTCGTAAATGTTTATTTCAAATTAATAGATATGTTGTCCTGATATTTGGAATATGTGGATGACATGTGTGTTCATTTACATTGTAGTGTTCTTGGCACAAAAAGGTGTTGAGATTCAACAAGATGATGAAGCTTAGTGAAAATCAGTCACCTTCACTAAGTGGGCCCACAGGCTATTTTTAGGTGTAAGTCTATTTTTAGACTATGTCTATTTTTAGACATGGTGATCATATTTCAAAAGTTGCAGGATGCTATTTGTGGATGGTTGGTCAAGTTGGAAAAATAGATGAGATTCTATTTTTAGAATATTGGGCGAAGTTTATTTATAGATCTTCAATCTAAAATTAGATGCATGTCGATTATTATTAGCTCTTAATAATAATCTGACAACAAACATCAACTTGTTCTCTTGGAACACTTTATTTCAATATACAGATTTGGAAAATTAGTCGGCTGAAGGAATTACACAATTCCTAGGGATTACTGGTGGCTTATGCATGGAGGACTCAGTTAGAACTCAAGTGACAAAGTTATGACAGAGTTGGAAGAGTAGTTCATGGAGTTGTTATTTAGTTTAACTCAGTTGAGATAGTTGTATCTATTCTAACTGAAAGATACACTAGTGAGAGTTAAGTGAATTAATTAGTTAATTAATTCACAACTAATAACTCACTAACAACTGAACAAATACAACAGTTAACTACAGTGCATGTCAGTTCCTGTGGAGACCCAGTGGAGAGATAGGTGAAAGGGTGAGATGGACTATCTGTTGTGACTATATTGATGCATTGATTGCATCACACACACATTGGAGTTGCCAATTAGGATTGTGCAGTCAAGGCAAGGTAGATTTGAATTCATTCAGGGCTCTTCTTCAGCAAGGATTGCGCAGTGGAGGCAGGCTATTAGGTGGCAAGAAATCAGTGCATGGATTTGCAGATTTCTTCTGATTAGTTTGTGACGATTGATTGTACTGAGAGCTTGATGTACTAATCTTTATATGAGATTGTTACATGATATCCATGATACATAATATATGATATTTGGGGTTTTTAGCTTCAGGATTTCCCATTAAACAACTATGTTATGTGCGATTGTTTTTATTGCTTCATGCGTTTGCAATTGAGTTTTTAAATTTCCACAATAGATTAACAGTGGAAGGATTCTGTATTTAGCAAGAAGATAAATATTGTTATATCAAGAGAATATGGATATATACATGCATATGTTATATAATTTCTACATGGTATCAGAGTAGTGTTAATTCTTGAAGATTGCAATAGTGAAGAATTGTTGAGTTTGTGCTGGTGGAAAATTTGAATTTGCTGCAGAAATTTCTTGTTGCGACAGTTGAGTATACATTGAAATGTCTTTCAATGGGTTGCGATTGGAGTATTCCCTTGAGGGCAGCTTGAATTACATAGACTTGAAGGATAGGATGGAGACGGTGCTAGAAGATAATGGACTGAAGTAGTTCATCGATAGCAATGTTCCTAAGCTTGGTTCTAGCGATGCCGCATTACTTGACGCATGGCAAAACAAGGTAGAAAAGACAAGAAGAATTATATTGGAAGGTGTGAAGGACCATATTGTGTCTAGCCTTCACGGGAAATCCACTCCATTTTCAATGTGGAATGCTTTGACAGATTTGTTCCAAAGTAGCATCGACTTGAGGAAGAGAAGGGCGACAATATTCCAAAATATCTCAGGAAGTTTGTTCACTTTAGGGATGAACTAGGAAGTGTGGGGATTACTATTGATGATGATGACTTTGTGAGATTGTGTTGGAACGCGGTCTCCTAACAGGCTGCGAAACTGGTCCATTTTTTATATTTTTGGTTATATTTAGCATAGCGGAGGGGTTGTGGGGCAGGTCAAAGCCCCAAACACATTATAATGGGTCAAAGGGTAAACTAGTGTTCTGAAAAAAATGGGTTGTGGACCATAGGAAATTTGAGGCTAGATTATTATAAATAGAGACGCATTTTGTATTGTAAATGTTAGGAAATGATGAGCTATTGATGCGATCTATTGTTTAAGTGATCTGTTTGGGTTTTGGGGAACAAACACCTGCTGGCTGTGTGTGCAGAGATCCTAGTCCAACTGTGTGTGGACCCTGCTGCTGTGTGCGCAGGTTAGGAAGGGAATTAGAATTGTAAGGAAGAATTGATGAATGAATTAATGCGAAAGATTGTTAGAGAACTGAATCTGTGAGTACTGTTATATGAATTACTGGTAATTGCTATATTATTTGTTTTCTGTCCTTAAGCTGCGAAAGATCTATGTACTGTATTCTTGGATCTAGATCTGTCATGTTCTGTTTATGTACTATTGTGTTGATGATATAACAAGCACATAACTATAGATCTAGTGCACGTAGACGCGAATAGAGACTTAATTAATGCTGCATAGAATAATTTAATCAGGGATTACAGGATCTAGCACTACTCTGCTTGCTTTACCCATCCTTTCTCATGGTGTGGAAACCTAGTTCCAGCACCCACCCATACTAATTCAGGTGAGACTTTGACCTGCGAAAGCAGGTCACTGCCGAAATGGCCAGTAGTATAGGGGTTCGTTCGCAAACCTTTCTTATCGAACCTGGTTCAGGACCCCTTGAGCCAACAAATGGCTCCGTTGTCGGGATCCGAAGAAGTATGAGAGAGGAATTGGATAATGACAAGAGAATACTGGAAACCTGAAAGAAAAGAGATCAAAGACTAGTTCGAAAGACAGATCTGGGAATTCGCAGTAAAAGAAAACCACAGTGAAAAATTAACGGCGGAAAGGTGGAAAAATAGGTACATTCTTACTGAAAGATACGAAATATTATTTGTAACCTTTGCGATTGAACTCCAGGAGTGGTTGTCTAGGCTTGTGGAATTCCAGAAGTGCTAGAAGGACAAGCGAGTCACTCAATGGACCCCGAGCTACTTGAGCAGTTGGAAAAGGCTAATAATACTATCATAGGCATGGTGGATCACTGGGTGGATAGTGTGATGGGAAGATTTGTGACGGAATTTTCCATTGATCAATTTGTATCATACTCTGAGGCCGAATGAAAAATTTTCAAAGGATTCTGAGGCAAATTCCTAAGGACGTTACTGTTGCTAATCAAGAAATTACTGTGCGAAAGGAGCACTCTGTGTAGTCACATTGACTGAATGACCTCGAATCTAGATGGAAGTGTGACCCGCAGTGATAAATAATATTGGACCAACCTTGACGGAGGGAGATCTGCCTACAATCCATTGCAGGAACCAGCAACACAAGATCCCCTAGCTACATCGCCACCTAGGCCACGCAAAGGTAAGAATTCGCCTATACCGCCACCCTCCCTAGACAGTGATATGGTTGTGCATTTGAAACTACCTACTTTCAAGGGGGTAGGTGATGAGGATATGGACCAATTTTGGTTCGTTGCAGACTCTGTATGGACCGCGTAGAATGTGGTGAGTGATATGGTAAAAAGGGCATAGTTGTCATTGACCTTCGAGGATAGGGCCCTGGACTGGTATATGCAGTATATTTCCCAGAATGGGGGCACATCTATTCAAGATATCAAGGATGATTTAAAGCACCAGTTCAGGAAGCCAAAATCTTATTCCCAGTTGGTAGCAAAAGTAAAGGACTTCAAACAAGGTGTGTCTGAGTCAGTATGGGAGGCTGATCAGCGACTAAATAAAGCAATTAGGGAAGCAGGATTCGAATATGATGATGGACAGCATATGGAATGGTTCATCGCTATGTTGTTACCTCACCTGCGCACGCCAATGAGTCATCAGACCTTTAAGTCACAGGAGAAGGCTATGGAAGTTGCTATGAAACTAGAGGCTACCCCCTGAGAGGATACGTTAGTAGGGGTACAAAAAATCCAGGAATAACTTGGGGCTATGCATATGGAGATACAAAACCCGTGAAAAGAGCAAGGAAAGGACGGTTGTGCAGATCTCTAGTGCATAGGATGCTGGGTGTCTGGCCATACAAAGGATTAATGCCCTCTGCTAATGGATTACATGCAAGCAGGAGGACCTAGCCCGGTATGCCCAGGGGTAAGTAGTGAACCCGTCCTATTACGACCAAGTTCAAGCAGACCTGCACTATGGTGTGATTATTGTCAGGGAGCAGGAATACATGATACAAACCATTACCCTTAGTTAGGTGTGTATTTCCCAGAAATAAAGCAACAATGGTGCCGATTCTGCCGATCAGTGGGACATGATGAGCAGAACTGTCGTAATTATGACTTAATGATGGATCATGAGAAATTATATAGGGTAAAATTAGACCATGTGTCGCCAAGACTTTCTACACACTTTGGAGGATCACCGGCCTGAGCAGAGGAGGTCGGGGAGGAAGTGAAAGACGAGGACGTGGGTAGCTAGTCTGTTATAACTGTGGGGAAATAGGGCACTTTTCTAGAGAATGACCAAATCCCACCAGTCCATCATGCAAATATTGTAGGAAACTGGACCATGAGGTAGAGGACTCCCCAATTTTAATAGTCAAGATGCAGGAAAAGCAGCCCACCCCTACAAAGAACGTACAGAGAGTTAAATCCGAGCTAAGAAAGGTGGATCCCTGTGTAAAATTCATGACACGCAATGGGCTGGTCACCCAGGGAGAGAAATATGAGCTTGTCTCCCGAGGAGGGGTGCCTTTCAAAGAACAGACACCACCGAAAGTATCTACGCAACCGCCAATGCAACCTCAAATAGAGACAGGGGTTTAGCCCTTTTTAAAAGCATGTCTGAAGCTGCTACGAAATCTACAGGCTATAGGTAATCTCCAAGAACTACTGAATACCTACACCGTATGGACCAATTTGATCCCTGAAACCAAGGATGTACACAAACTATACAACTATAAAAAGCGCACCAGGAGAGAGATGCGATTGACTGCGTAGATTGGTGACTACGAGATGGATCATGTTATCTTATATCTGGGGTTAGATGCGAATGTATTACCAAAGAAAACATGGCAACAGATGGGAGAACCTAAATTAGAATGGTCCACCATCTAGTTGGGAATGGCCAATCAACAAAAAATCATCCCTCTAGGGTGGTTACCAAAAGTCATGGTTGAGATCTCAGGGGTAAGGGTCCTAGCTAACTTTGAAGTCATAGAAATTTTGGGAGATGTGGATCCGTACCCTGCGCTCCTTGGACTGGACTAGGAAATTGACATGGGGGGTTTCATCAATCTCAAGAAACATAGCATGGTGTTTGAAAGCAAAGGTACACATGTCATAGTACCACTAGATCCAACAGAAGGTGCGCGGTATACAAAGCCAGCCTATGAGGAGGAGGAATTAGATCACATTTATAAATTAACTGCACTGGATGAAGATCGGGTTAACCCCATGGAGGAAGGAATGCTCTGCTGGGAAAAGGACAGTGAATGTTTCTCTGACTCTGATGAGGAGCTAGAAAATTGGCAAGGCCAATTGCACGAATTTTCGGCGCTCCGATGTCTTCAGACCGTCAGGAATTTTTGGCGCATCTCTACTGAGGAAAGGACCCTGCCATGCCCATCTTCTATCTCCCGCTATTTATTCACCCTACAACATGCTCCCGCTATCTGCGTACTACTTTTTTGCGCTCCTTAGCATTCTCTAGGTTTCCCTCTTTCGTGTTGCTAGGATGGACCCAACCAGATAGCTTGGGAGTGTTGAGTGCAGTCACAGGGGTGAACGCTGGCTCCCGACATAAAGGATTGTCCGCGAGCCACGCACAACAGGAACGCCGCGATACAGAGACATGTTGCGGCTTCTTCGCAACTCCAAAACACCGCCCATCCAAAGAAATGTGTGTTCCCTCCCTCGTCAATGCTCCTGATCCAACTACGGGGGACATTCGAATTGATTTAGCACAGTTATCTCGCACAAAGCTACAAGGACTGCACACCAAAGTGATTTGCGAAGTTCACCACCGTGACCGAGCCAGGCAACATTAGTATAGCATACCTCAGGAAGTATGGGACCAACGAATTGTAGTGGTCACATAGGAAATGCAGATAATTCAAGAACAGCTGATGCAAGGCACACAACTGGTCGAAGCAGCTACCAAACTATGGATGACCATCCAGCACCATTCCATGCTGCAGCATATCCAGACGTAATTGTAGCAAGAGGAAGCTGCTCTAGACCAAGTTAGAGCCTCCTCACCCTCCACTATCTCCACGCAGCATCTAGCCATCCTGGACAGGATTGAGAACCTTCGCCACAACAAGCATGTCACTTGGAAATGGTTGAAACCATGGGCTGATACTGCACTCCAGCTCACCGAAGATGCTCAGTCTGCCATTGCGCGCCTCCACCGGCTATTGGAACAGATCATCGTGGCTCTCGATGGCCTTGCCTCCCTGACAATGGTCAACATTGTGCAACATGTTGTGGCCCAGAGTAAGGAAGTGCTCCCACTGCTCCTTTGCACTCTGGCTACCTTGCGCGCAAGTCGAAGCTGTACCACTGCATTGACTCAGGACGAGTCACAAGATTGTGTTGGGGGACTGTTGGAATGGGGTCTCCTAACAGGCTACAAAACTGGTCCATTTTGGATATTTTTGATTATATTTAGCATAGCAGATGGGTTGTGGGGTAGTTCAAAGCCTCGAACGCATTCTAATGGGTCAAAGGGTAAACTAGGGGTCCGAAAACCATGGGTTGCAGACCATAGGAAAGTCAAGGCTAGATTGTTATAAATAGAGATGCATTTTGTATTGTAAAGGATAGGAAATGATGAGCTATTGATGCGATCTGTTATTTAAGCGATCTTTTTGGGTTTTGGTGAATGGAATCCTGCTGGTTGTGTGCACGGAGATCTTAGTCCAGCTGTGTGCGGACCCTGCTGCTGTGTGCGCAAGTTGGGAAGGGAATTGGAATTGTAAGGAAGAATTGATGAATGAATGAATGCGAAAGATTGTTAGAGAACTGAATTTGTGAGTACTGTTATATGAATTACTGGTAATTGTTATATTATTAGTTTTCTGTCCTTAAGCTGCGAAAGATCTGTGTACTGTGTTCTTGGATCTAGATCTGTCATGTTCTATTTATGTATTGTTTTCTTGGTGATATAACAAGCATATAACTATAGATCTAGTGCACGTGGATGCAAATAGAGACTTAATTAATGCTGCATAGAATAAGGTAATCGGGGATTATAAGATCTAGCACTGCTTTTCTTGCTTTACCCATCATCTCTCAGGGTGCGAAAACCTGGTTCTAGCACCCACCCATACTACTTCGGGTGATACTTTGACCTGCGAAAGCAGGTCACTACCAAAAGGGCCAATAATATAAGTGTTTTTTGGAAAACCTTGCTTACTGAACCTGGGTTAGGACCCCTCAAGCCAATAACTTGGCTCTCCTTGGGTTTCCAAAGATTTGGCATAGCTACGAAGTCCCTGTTAATGGACAGGAGAAACTGCCGAGATGGGAGCGACTTTGGTCAGATCTTTTGCAGGAGGAGATAAGGCAAAGTACCACGGACAGCTCTTCAACGAAGAATGATGATGAATATAATTACGCTTTGGCTACCAAAGAAAGGAAATGCAAGGGGAATAAATTCCCTTCAAAATCCGAAGCTAAAGGCAAGAACCAGGATTTGTCCAAGGTGAAGTGTTTTCACTGTCATAAACATGGGCATTTCGCCACTAACTTCCCACAAAAGAATAAGAACAAGAAGGCTGCTAGAGCTACAGTGGGTGAGGCCTTAGCCTCGCAATTTGAACTTGATTTCTCTTTTATCACATGCTTGGTCTCAAACTCAATGGGATCGGTGTGGTATCTTGATAGTGGTGCATCTTTCCATATGACGGGAGACAAGGATTTGTTTCGTGACTTGGAGGAGAAGGACCTTCAAATGCATACAGAGATGGGCGACGATGGTCGATACAGTGTGACTGGAATTGGGACCATTACCTTTAAGAGCAAGTTAGGTAATCCATTTCTGTTGAAAGATTTTATGCATGTTGCAGGTCTGAAGAACTTGGTCTCTGTCGCAATGTTGGAAGACAAAGATTATGACGTTGTTTTCAGCGAGGGAAAATATTTCCTGCGACATAAAACAATAGGTCAAACCAAGAGGATAGGGATTTGAGTTAAGAATCTCTACAAGCTGGAGGTAGATGGCTGTGCTGCAATGATGGGCAAAGTAGAAGAAGTGGTGAGCCGGGATGAGGGAGAATTACGGCATAGGAGATTGGGCCATCTTCACCATGGCTCTTTGAAGATTTTGCAGCAGATTTCTACTGGACTTCCCAAGGGTACTCTTGAACAGTCATATCAGTGCAAGGGATGTACCATGGGTAAGTTTATGAAGACCACCTTTCATGAGAAGGAGAACTGTGCTTCGGTGATCCTTGAGATAATTCACACAGTCGTGTGTGGACCTTTCTCGGTTGCTTCAATAGAAAAACACAAGTATTATGTTATATTTGTTGATGAATATTCTCATAGATGCTGGATATTCTTCATGCAGAAGAAGAGCGAAACATTCTCAAAGTTCTGTGAATTTAAAGCATTGGTGGAGAAGGAGTTGTGGAAGCAAGTGAAGGCTTTGCAGAGCGATAATGGTGGTTAATATATCTCAGATGAATTCAAATACTTCTATAGCAAATAAGGAATTCAAAGAGAACCCATAGCGCCTCATAACCCATAGCAGAATGGGGTTGTGGAGAGGAAGAACAGAACGATCGTGGGTGCTGCAAGAGCTATGCTTGAGAGGGAGCTAGACTTGCATGCAGTGGAGGAACTTCCAGTTCTGAAAGATGAGCCTCCAGATGTGGACCAGCCACAGGAGGAATTTCATGGAGTGGAGGAGTCCACTCATGCAGAACCAAACATAATACAAGGAAGAAAGCATACCACAGAAGCTGAGAGATTGAAGCTTGATGCGGCACAGAATGTAGGAGTCCCTCCATCACAGTGCAGATAGAGACAGTCACCTGACCGATTTACTAGATACATGGCTCTCATGAGCAAGTGTATCATGACAGAGCCATATTATTTTGAAGAAGCAGTGCAGGAGCCCACATGGGTAGATGCCATGGTGGAGGAGTATGACTCCATTTTCAAAAACAGTGCTTAGGATATTGTTCCAAGGCTGGTGGGTAAATCAGTTATAGGATCAAGATGGATCTACAAGGTAAAGCAAGCTATTGATGGGAGTGTCGAGAAGTATAAGGCAAGATTTTTTTCCAGAGGCTTCTCACAAACTGAGGGGATTGATTATCAGGAAACCTTTGCACCTTTCTCATGGTATTCTTCTATATGGATCATCCTTGCTCTCACAGCGCAGATGGGTTGGCACATTCATCAGATGGATGTGAAGACTACGTCCCTTAATGGGATCATTGAGGAAGAGATGTACATTGAGCAACCTGGAGGATTTTAGATCTTCAACAGTGATTTGCATGTGTGCAGGCTCAAAAGAGCGTTGTATGGGCTGAAACAAGCACCTCGTGCCTGGTACACTTAGATCGACAACTATTTCACTGGACTTGGCTTCACCAAGAGTGAGGCGGATGTAAACATGTACCAAAAAGTGGTGGAGGGTAAGCTTTTAATCATTTTTCTTTATGTTGATGATTTAATACTAACGGGTGATGAGCAGTTGATACACTCATGCAAGGCAAATCTTGCAAATGAGTTTGAGATGAAGGATTTGGGCCTCCTTCATTATTTCCTTGGATTGGAAATATGATAGCAGGAAGGTGAACTATTTGTGTCTCAAGGCAAGTATGCCCGGGAGATACTGGAGAAGTTTCACATGCAAGGCTGCAAGCCTATTGATACTCCTCTTCCAGGAAATTGTTGGAAATAGGATGCTACATCGGCAAAGGTAGTGGATGCCACTTTTTAACGATAGTTGGTCGGTTCTCTCATGTATTTAGTTAATACAAGACTGGACATATGCTATGCGGTGAACCAACTTTTACAAGCGATGGTTAAGCCTACCAAGCTATTTTGGAAGGCAGGAAAGCATGTCCTCAAGTATCTCAGGGGCACATCTAAGTATGGCTTATGGTACAGACAGACGGATGAGGTGAATTTGCACGGCTTCACAGATGCATATTGGGCAGGCAGCTCAAAAAATAGAAAGAGCACATCAAGAGGGGTTTTCAATATCAGATCTACTGCATTTTATTGGTACAATGGGAAACAAAGATCTTTGGCACTTATTTTAGCGGAAGAAAAATACATGGCAGCAACTCAAGCTGCATGTGAGGCTATCTAGATGAGGAAGATGTTGGTCAGTTTGTTTGGTTCACATTTAGATCCTACAGTCATACATTGTGATAATTAGAGTTGCATTAAACTCTTAATTAAAATTGTGTTTCATGATATATTTAAACATATTGATATCCGGTATCATCATATCAGAGATTGTGTGTAGCGAAAGATCATGTTGCTTCAGTACATTCCTAAATAAGATCAGGATGAAGATATTCTGACGAAGGCGCTCGGCAGGAGAAAATTTGAATACCATAGAGGCAGGATCAGGGTGAAGGATAATCCCTATCTTGTTGAGATGGAGTGTTTAGATTCAATAAGATGATGAAGCTTAGTGAAAATCAGTCACCTTCACTAAGTGGGCCCGCAGGCTATTTTTAGGTGTAAGTCTATTTTTAGACATGGTGATCATATTTCAGAAGTTGCAGGATGCTATTTGTGGATGGTTGGTCAATTTGGAAAAATAGACGAGATTCTATTTTTAGAATATTGGGCGAAGTCTATTTATATATCGTCGATCTAAAAATAGATGCGTGTTGATTATTATTAGCTCTTAATAATAATCTGACAATAACCATCAACTTATTCTCTTGGAGCACTTTATTTCAGTATACAGATTTGGAAAATCAATGGTCTGAAGGAATTATGCAATTCCTAGGGTTTACTGGTGGCTCATGCATGGAGGACTCAGTTAGAACTGAAGTGAAAAAGTTATGACAAAGTTGGAAGAGTAGTTCATGGAGTTGTTATTTAATTTAACTCAGTTAAGTGAGTTAAACTCATTTGAGCGAGTTGTATCTAGTCTAACTGAAAGATACACTAGTGAGAGTTAAGTGAATTAATTAGCTAATTAACTCACAACTAATAACTCACTAACAACTAAACAAATACAGTAGTTAACTACAGTGCATGTCAGTTCCAATGGAGACCCAGTTGAGAGATAGGTGAAAGGGTGAGATGGACTAATTGTTGTGACTATAGTGATGCATTTATTGCATCACACACACATTGGAGTTGCCAATGAGGATTTCGAATTCAAGTCAATGTAGATTTGAATTCATTCAGGGGTCTTCGTCAGTAGGGATTACACAGTGGAGGCAGACTATTAGGTGGCAAGAAATCAGTGCATGGATTTGCAGATTTCTTCTGATTAGTGTGTGACGATTGATTGTACTTAGAGCTTGATGTATTAAGCTTTATATGAGATTGTTACATGATCTCCATGATACATAATATATGATAGTTGGGTTTTTTAGCTTCAGGCTTTCCCGTTGAACAACAATGTTATGTGCGATTGTTTTTATTGCTTCATGTTTTTGCAATTGAGTTTTTAAACTTCCGCAAAAGATTAACAGTGCAAGGATTATGTATTTAGCAAGAAGATAAATATTGTTAGATCGGGAGAATTTGGATATATACATGCATATGTTATATAATTTCTACAAAAGGTAAGATGACTAGTGTATTGTTATATTTAATTATGTGTTGATAGGTATGTGTTTATGGTGGTATGATGTTGGGGATTTCATGGCAAAAGAGACTGCCATGAAATCTTGAAGAAGGCTCGGGTTTAACTTTCCTTTGGAAGTATTCTGAACCCATGGTGATTAAGTCATGGTATGTGTTGCCAATCTTCTACTTTTCATCTTTTTTTTATTTTTTTCACTTGATTTGTGGCTTTTTTTATGATTGGTACAAGCCCTTACCACTTTGTTGCAGTTTCATATTGTTTTTGGTTTTTCATGGTCTTCTTCTTGTTTGTTCTTATTCATGCCTTCTATATTTTCAGTCTTGGGAATTGGTTTGGGAAAGAGGAAGGTTATCGAAGATTAGGAAGTGTTGAATATAACCTAATAGGTAATGTAAGACTCAGATGAAGCTCATTTCATGTACAAGGGCAGCTAAAGTATTGAACTGGTTAGGTCTATTCGGATAAATGGATGGTGGCAGGACAATTATGAGAAAGGTAACCAGAAAGGTAATGTAAATGGATTTGAAGCATCATATGACTTGGCTATGTTGGGGACTATCATTATCAATTTTGTGCATAGATAAAGGAAGTTCTCTTAAATTTGACCTTATGATATTTGGTAATTATGTTGTGATCTTGATTATGTTGATATGTTTGTATCTATGTTGTTGTCTAACAAGGTTGTTAGTAGTCATGATTGTTTTATGTTGATATGTCTCTGTATATATGTATATATGTATTTTGTTTTCTAACAGGGTTTTCAGGGATCATTCTTGTGGAGGAATGATTCCATTTTCAGGTGAATGGCATGAAGATGTTTGCGGTCTTATGAATAATCAAGTGGAAGAGTATCCCTAATAGATCTACAAGGTCAATATCATGTGGATATGAATTGATATGATATGTTTATACTAGGTCTATGTTTATGTTATGGACATGCAATGTTGAGAGATGCATCGGTAGAATGGAAGCAGTATGATTAGTGGCATGTTGGAACATGCATTAATAGTGAAAGGACCCTAGAAGAAATGTTGCTTGGTAGAGTCAATGTATGGTCTATGTATGTGCAGTACTATTGTTGTGTATATGTTGCGCATGTTGTATATTCATTGATTGTACGTATGGTGATGTGTACATGTAACATATGTAGTATTTTTTACATATGATATTGTATGCCTATTGTATATATGGTGTTGTGTGTGTATTTTATATGTAGTGTTGGGTATAGATGGTGTTATGTACATGTTGGATATGCGGTGTTGTGTACATATCTTACCGTGTGCATGTTGGATATGTGGTGTTTTGTGCATAAGGTGTTGTGCGCATGTTGGATATGCAGTGTTGTGTACATATACTTCTATCTACATGCTGTATATGCAGTGCTATGTACATATGGCATTGTGTGCATGTTGTACATGTGGTACTATGTACATACAGTGTTCTATGCATGATTTTACATGTGGTGTTGTGTACATGTCGTGCATGTGATTCTATGTACATGTGGTGCCAAGTGCATATCATGCATGTGGTGTTTTTTACATGTGGTGTTGTGTATATGTGGTGTTCTGTACACGTTGTACAGGTGGTGTAGTGTAGATGTGGCATTGTGTACACGTTGTGCAGGTGCTTTCGTGTATATGTGATGTTGTGTACACATTGTGTAGGTGGTGTTGTGTATAGGTGTTAATGTGTTCACATTGTGCATATGGTATTGGTATACATGTGTTTTTTTTGCATGGCATACATGTGTTGTAGGTATGCAGTAGAATGTGTGTACATTGTGTAGTTGTGGTATCACGGCATGTGTATTCGTTGTGTTATACTATATGTACGTATATGTATTATTTTGTACATTGGGTGTAGGTGTATGTATTTTTTTATGTTGTACACTGGGTGTAGGAATATGTATTGCATTGTGGTCTACACTAGATGTATGTGTATTTGTTGTATGCCAGTGTAGGCGTATGTATTGTGTTGTGTTGTACACTAGGTGTAGGTGTAGGTGTATGTGTTGTATGTCAAGTGTAAGTGCATGTATTGTATGGTGTTGTATGTCGTTTGTGTTTGTATGTGTGTGATGCACACTATTTGTATGTGTACATGATTGAAGGGAATCAAAGGCATTGGGTGCTTGCTATATGTGGCAACCAATCTGGTGTGTGTACAGAAAGAACACAGGCAAAAGTAAGGATCAATTGAAGGATAAGTATGAGTATTTGATTTCAGTTTCAACTATGCATGTGATCTTTGATTATGGTTTATGATGAATATATATGATATGTGATTTTTTTTTATGATAGTTACATGTGATTTATGATTTTGATATATGATGGTTGTGTTTTCACTAGTAAAAAATGATGAAATTAATAACTAGGTGACTGAAAATGTTAGTCACCGCAATTATTTCAAGTGAATTACTACTAAATTTGAGCAATTTTATGTGACCGAACTAAAAATGACTTACTTAGATGACTAATTTAGTCTTGGAATAAAATATATGACTAGATAATAAGTGACTAAACTAAAAGCGACTAACTTAAACGACTATTTTAGTCTTGGAATAATATATACGACTAGATAATAAGTGACTAAATGAAAAGAGACTAACTTAAACGACTAATTTAATCTAGGGATAAAATATATGACTAGATAATAAGTAACTAAAGTAAAAGTGACCAACTCAAATGACTAATTTAGTCTAGGATTAAAATATATGACTAGATAATAAGTAACAAATTTAATAATGATTAATGTAAATGACTATTATAGTCCAAGAATAAAAATATGGCCAAATAACAAGTACAACAAGTATATGAATTATTCATTTATGTTAGTAATTTTTAATTATGTCAATCCATATACGGAAAATTGCAATTTTGGTACCAAAGTGTTACATTTCACTATAGGTGTCTCTGAACCCATTTGTAGTGTTAAAATTTAGAGACAAAGGGGTCTCTGAATTTGCACTAGTGTTAAAATTACGAATACACTTTTTTCTCTAAAGTTTAAAAATGCAGATGGATTCATCTACAATTAACATAATTTCATGTATCATCTATCAACTTTGCACTAATGCCTTCATTATAATTTTAGTAAAGGTTATAATTATATTAATTAGATAGCCAAATTAATATTTATATTTATATTTAATATTTGTCCATAAAGTTTAATTTTTAAACTTCATTGATTTATGTTAAAAGTGAGAGTTGTTTTAAATCTAAGGTTAAATATTCATATTTACATTTAATAAATCGATAAATATAAAATTTCTTATGTTAAACATGTGAGTTCATTTAAATCTAGTATTAAATCATCATATTTACATCTGATAAATACTAAATAGATAAACCTAAAATATATCTTTATAGACCTATTTAGTAAATATGTATGGAAATTTCCCGGATGCGGTTGATAGACCGAGCTAACCAGCGTTGCCACTCAGATGCAAGGTGGAAGAGCGCATGTCCTCTCCATACGAACACACATGGCCACCCGATCAGGTTTAAATGTTCGAGCGTGGGGCATTTACTTGCCACCCTCACTCACCTCCCATTGACATCCTCCGCCTTAATCATTGTCCTCTGCACATTTACTCCGATAGTCTTGCCTTGGCCACCTCCCATGGCCCTTAAATCCACCACCCCCACTCCTTATTCCACCATTCGAATCTCTGTTCGGCTCTTGGAAAATGCTTCTGGGGCCTCAGCCAAGCCTTGGATCCTCTGCCCAATTCCTTGCTCCTCTATTCGCTTTTCTCGGGACTTCAGTCCCCTAGCTCCTCCCTCAGACACTTCTGTGATTCCACAATAGTCTCAGACCCATCCCCACTCCTACTCCATGCCTAGACACCACCACATGAGGTGTTGCATAGTAGGGGAATGTGGCCTTCCCTCCCGACCTCCCATCTCTACCTCTACGGGCAAGACGGTGAATCTCTCATTTGACTGGGCGAAGCCAGAAATGCTTAACCCCATCAATCTCTTTTCTCGCCTATCTCTCCACCTTCTGGATTCTCCTTCTGAACCCTCTGGCTTTAGCCTCTGCCCTAGAAAAATATATCGAAATTCCACCATCTCTCTCGCTCCCACCTTCTCCCCTCGCAAGATGGTAGCCTTGCTTGTGCAGAGTGATTCGAACAGTGACCACGACAGCTCAAGCTCGGACGAGGGAGGAACCGGTGTGGGTGATGAGACTCATGCAGCTTCCTCCATTTCGCATGACACCCTTGTGGTGCTTCTTCCTTCGTCGACAGCCCATGCATCCAAGAAGGAGGAGGAAAAGTCAGATTATGCATGCAAAATTGTGGAAGAGTCGTTCCAACCTCCAGAAAAGGATGACAACTCTCCATTTGCTTAATTTTTGGGTGCTTATCTCTCATTCCAGTCAATTTTTTTTTATTTCAAGGTTTCTAGTCTTCTAGTTATGTATTAAACATGTCACTTGTAAGGTTGGTTTCCCACTATGGGCAGTGTATTATCAACTCTCTATGCTCCACTCTTGGGCTGGTTTCCCCATCTGGGGCAACACCTTTTTTGGAATTTTGAAATTGAAAATTCCTTTCGGAATTGGATTTCCAACTCTAGAGGACGAGAAATGTAATCTTTTGGAGTGTATGATATAATAGAAGTAGCCTAATTTAGAAAAAAAAAGGTATGGAAATTTATTAGTTTAAGTATGAAACTTAATTAATTTTTTAATGATGTATGAACCTTTGTTTTTTTATAATTAAATGCTATATTCATGTAGGAAAAAAGGAGTACATATAGCCAGTTACAAAAAATATAGTCTCACCTCGACTCAGTTTGTTGACAAAAAATTGCACCAGATGAAAAAAAATACGAAAGAGGGACTAGGGACATTGTCCATAAACGGTTGGGCCAGAGGCACTAAAACACATATAAAACATAATTAAAGAACATAAAATAGCATACTAGTTGTCCAACGTTATGGATGCAGGGTTGTCCAGGGTTATTCCTAGATGCGGTACTGGAGGACAGAATTCACACTCATCGTGGCCTTCAAACTGTGCCAACCAAGTCTCCAGCTTTTCTACTTTCTTAGTGAGTTGATTTTGGCCTTGCCAAACCACTACCAGTGTCTCCCGGACTTGGAATTGTAAATAGTGCATTCATTCCAATGTTTCCATCTGCTCTGCATGCTCCTCATATTATCCTTGCTTATTTAGACAACCTCACTACACATTCTAAACATCAAGTGCAGCACCTCTATGATCTGCGTACCATCTTTCTCCGATGTCATAAGTATAATATCTGCCTCAACCCATTGAAGTCTATCTTTTGTGTACCTGCCGGCCATATTCTAGGCTTCATTGTGTCTAAAGATGGTATCATGCTTGACCCATTGAAATTTCAAGCCATCCTAGAGCTTCCTATCCCTCGTACTTTACGCAAGTTACAAAGCCTCCAAGGCAAAGCTAATTTCCTTCGCTGGTTCATACCTGACTATGCCACCACCACACAAGTGTTCCTTAGACTCCTTTCCTCTAATATCCCTTTTTTCTAGGATGCCTATGTTCAAGAGTCTTTTGATGCCCTAAAAAATGCTCTCACGTCTTCTCCCTTCATTCATCCCCCTGAATTTGATAGGGATTTCATCCTGTATATCTCATCTTCCACCTACTCGGTCGCTGGAGTCCTCAATTAGGAATATGAAAATGGAATTGAGAATGTTATCTATTATATCATTAAGAACCTCATAGAACCTCCTGTATCCTACTCACATGAAGAGAAATTAGCAATGGATATCATGTTCTTGGTCCATAAAATTTGTCATTACATCCTCATGTGTTCCACCAAGGTCGTGACTAATTCCAACCCTATGGCCTTCCTATTGAGTGGCTGAATCATAAATCCGAAGTACACCCATTGGATCATGATCCTCTAGGAATTCGATCTTAAATTTGTCACACCAAAAATTAAGAAAGTTTTATCCCTCAACGAACTCATTTCCGAACTACCTATAGGTACGTAGGATCCTCCAGTTAATGATAATTTCCCCGATGAACATTTTTTTGCTATTACCACCGATGACCCTTGGTATGGTGACATCCTCACTTATTTTCAAACCCAAAAGTTCGCCCTCCATCTTGACCGTGATGCTCGATGACGTATTCGACACTAGGCCCCCTACTACCTTCTTATCAGTGATGACCTTTATTGTCGTGGTGTAGATTATGTCCTTCGTCATTGTCTCACACACGCTGAAGTAGAACAAGTCCTCAATGCCTGTCATAGCGGCGCTTGTGGTGGCCACCTCTCCGGTCTGGCCACTACTCAAAAAATCATGTGTGCTGGGTAATTTTGGCCTTCTCTCTTCGGTGATTGCATTAAGGCAGTCAAACACTGTCCCAATTGCCAACATTGTGCCCCTAAGGCATGAGCCCCTCTAGCTCCCCTCCATCATGTCATCTCAGCTGGTCTCTTTTGTAAGTGGGCCATAGACTTTATGGTGTGTTGAATGTCATCTGCTGCTAACCATAAGTATATCATCGTGGCGATTGACTATTTCACCAAATGGGTTGAGGCCATGCCAACGTTTAACAACATGGTAGCTACCGCAACCCTCTTTTTCTTTAACCATGTGATCGCTCAATTCAGAGTTCCAAAACAATTGGTCTCTGACCATGGCCGAAATTTTGAAGATGAGATATGGTGTGAGCTATCTTCACTGTTGGGCTTTGAGCACCAATATTCCTCCTCCTATTACCCCCAAGTTAATGGCCAAGTTGAAGCAGTCAATAAAATCCTTAAAACCATGCTTCAACGAACGGTGGATAAGCACAAAACTGATTGGCACCTTATGCTCTTCCCTACTTTGTGGGCCTATAGAACTTCTGTTAAAACTGCCACTGGGTTTACTCCTTTCCACCTTGTTTTTGGAGAGGAGGCAGTCTTACCGATTGAGTGTGAAATCCCTTCCCTTCATCTAGCCGTCGAACTTCTTCCTGACACCCAACCTTTAGAACAACGACTTATCATTCTTGAGAGAACTTCCAAAGACCATCATGTTGCATTGCAAACCATTGAGGCGGCTAATAAATGTACCAAAGCTCAGTATGACCGATAATTCCACCCTCGTACTTTTCAGAAAGGTGATCTTGTTCTGGTATATGACCAAGCCCATGATGTCCTTGGTCATGGGAAGTTTGACTCATTATGGCTAGGACCTTACATCATTAGTAAGGAATTAGGTAAGGGGGCATATCTCTTAGAGGGACTTTCGGAAGGACATCCCCTTCCCAATCCTCACATTGCACTCTATCTGAAGAAATATTACCCTTAGCATTTCCTTCTGGAAATTCATGTTTTATTTCTTTAGGTAGCCAACTCATGATTTTGTGATTTGATAATTCACTAGGACACATTTTTTCCACAAAGCGTCACTTCACCACTCCTCAAATAGAATTTATTTGCCTGCAACACTTGTACTTGGGGGCACCACTTTCCCTTCATACTTGTCCATGCTCGTGTTTATTTTCACCATGAGTAACCATCATGTACTCATGTTTTTATGGTCCCCATTGGACCTTTTCTGTGTGGAAGCATCATCGAGTCGCCCTTGTTTAGAGCATCTGAGTTGATTCATCATCACATTCATGGAGTCTATCCCGAGTCCCTTTGTATCCCGCTATATTCCTCCATATTTCATTGCCTAGTTTCTCTCTCGTGTCACACATTATGGCCTTCAGTCCCACTTTCCCCTATCCCTCATGATATTGTGTCTGTCGTTGCCACGTCATCCATGCCATTTATGCTCTAACAAGGGAAGCTATCTGTCCTCTACTCAGTACCCCCCATTTCATCATCATCCCTTGTGTCAGTATGGCAGTCGCTCAACTATTTTCTCTCACGCCTTAGTTGAGGATCCCTTATCGCCTCACCTATGGCAGACCTCCTTCTGTCAACATCAGATCATTCATTCCAGAAGATAGGTCTAGAGGGCGGTGTACCTTGGTTCCAGCTTCCACTCTTGTTTGGTGCCTCATATCAAGCAAAGAGACTCCTTATTTCCCTTTGAATTGATTGTTTCTCAGGTCTAGCTCCTTTCAACATGATCGAAATCCGTATACTTGATGGTTCAATGATGCAACAGACAATACTGGTGATTCCCGGGTGTGTGTGAGATGTTTTCAACCCTCATGAGGGGGTGGCCCTAGAAGTATCCCCCCACATGCCCGGATGACCTCTTCATTGCAGCCTTTGATGTAGCTCCATATATTTGATGATGCCGGCCTCAGCCACTTGCAACACCTTTTTATTTGCATGTATCAGTTAGATTTTCAGAGCCCTTTCCCGTTTATAGGTGCATTTGGGTTGTATTTGTATCTCATGTACTCAGATGTTATTGTATAAGTCTTGGCTGTTATCCTAGGCACAGTAGTATGTGGGATTCATTATCATATTTTTACATGGCTCATGTTTATGCCAACATGTACTATATTTTTCAGTCCCTTGTTTATTGGACGCATTATTCTTTGTACTTTGTCTCGATGGGCATAGGTATGCCTCCCCCGCTGCCTATAGCACAGGTACTCACTCATAAAAGAGACTTTTCACACTTGTAAGTCTCGCCTCGTCAAGGTCTATTCCTTTAGCGCTTCAGTCTACCTTATATTTCTCTCTCTTTGACTTCCCCTTTAGTGTCTAGTGATTGAGTTCTTACAATGTACTTTGGTCATACAATTAGCTCCTAATGCTCGCACGCTGGGGGGAAATCTGTTACATGATTTTTTGGTCATCTAACATGTTACTGTTAGATTGACCTAAGTACACCATGTAAGACTAATTTTACCCTAAGTAAAATTGCTTTCAATATGAAAAATAACTTAGTAAAACACCTTTGTTAAGTTGTTTATGGTCTAAACAGGAAACCCCATGAGGAAATATTAAATAAATCTACATTTGTTTGATTTTCCTCAAGGAATAATTAGTTAAACAATAGTTTAATTAATATTCTTGGTCATATTTAACCCAAAACAGGAAAATTAATTACATAAATTATTATTTATCTTATTATTTTCTAGGAATAATTATTTAAACCTTATTTAAATAATATTCCTTGTTAAATTTGACTAAATCACTCATAAATAGTTAAATAAATCATTATTTGTTTAATTATTACTCAACCACATCCTTAAAATGATAAATAAATCATTTATTTATTTATTATTTACAAATAAAGGGATTTGACCCAAGTCAAATTCCTTTTCCCTCCAACAAAAATAATAAAATATTCCATAAAAGTTGGATCTTGATTTGGATAATAATATTTTAATTATCCACCAATATCTAGACTAACTCAATATTTTGTTATATATAGAAGGTTTTTTTCCATTCATTCATCATCTTTTGTTGCCTAAAGATCACTCTGGATCTATACTTTTGGTCTGACTTTGATCCACCATCATCGTCATATTTTTCTATCTTTTTTATTGTGAGCTCCCTTTGAGTTCCATTTTTGTCTGGGTTTTCTACACCATCAAGAGAGAGGAATTTTAGATCTAAAGTGTTGAGGACTTTCAAGAACCCATCCCATTGAGGAGAACTGGTAACATCCTTCTATGTTTTCCTCCCAGGTGCCCTTAATATAAAATTCGTTCAACATATTCTTGTCTTGTCTATTGGATGCATGGAGTAAATCTCGTTTTTATTTACTACTTAATGTATTTTGATGCATAGATCTAGATTTTTGTAGCATTTACCTTGATCAACCAATTACAGATTTGAAGATATTGGCATCCATCTTTGTTGTTAGGGCTATTTGTTATGCACAGCTAAAGTGGTCCTTTTTCGTACACTTGCAATTAAGATTCATAATAACACTTTGTTTGTCGCAGTATATCCTTATAGCTCATTGTACCAACCCCATATTTGAACATAATATATGAAACCAAACTACTTCCTTGATTGCATGAGTGGCTTTCATGTATTTTTCCTTTGTAGTTGATAGTACCACTATAGACTGAATCTTCCTCATCTAACTAACTTCTCCTCCAAATAGGTTAAATACATACCCTCTTTTATATCTTCTCTGATCCAGATCTCCAACCCAATATGCATCAAGAAAACCATGGATGTCCAAGACTCTATCCAATCTTGATTTCCTTAGTAGCACAAACTGTAATCATTAGTGCCACACAAATACCAATAAACCTACTTCATTGTTGTTCAATGCTCCTTCCTTGTTTTTGACACAAATCTGCTCAATACTCCCACTGCATGTGAAATTGTTTCTCTAGTACATACCATTTCATACATCACGCTGCCAAATGCACTTGCATATGGAACACAAGACATGTCCTCTTCCTCTTCTTGTGTCTTCGGACATTGTTTAATAGATAAATTTACACCTATAGGAATAGGAATCTTCACCAGTTTATTATCCTACATATTAAACCTATACAATATTGTCTCGATATATTTCCTATGGTTTAACCATAGGTTCCTCTTTGCATGATCTCTTTTAATTTCCATGCCAAAAATATATTTTGCAACACCAAGATCCTTCATATCAAATTTGGAGGACAATTATGTCTTCAAATCCAAGATTATTTCTTTGTCATTTCCAATTAGAAACATATCATCCATATACAATACCAAATAAATAACATGGTCACAAATTAATTTAAAACACACATATTGATCCTCTTTTCTCCTTGTGAAGCTAAGTCCCTGTATATATGTATCAAATTTCTGATACCACATCCTTGGTGATTTATTTAACCGATACAAATACTTTTTCAACTTGCGAACCAATTATTTCTTACCCATTACTACAAAGCTTTCACATTTCTTAATATATATTACTTCTCTCAGATCCCAATCAAGTATTTTTTTTTTTCATATTAATTTTTTCTACATCAAAATAAAAAGCAAATACAACAAATTAAATTAATATAATAGAATCTAACTTGGAAATAGGAGAAAAAATATAACCAAAGTCAATTCCTGACACCTGGGAATAACCCTTTTCTACCAACCAAGCCTTTTGTTTCTCCACCTTGCCTTCTTCATTCATCTTCTTCTTAAAAACACATTTACTACCAATGTTATTCCTTCCAGCCGACAACTCCACCAGATCCCAAGCCTCATTTTCATCCAAAGATTTTATTTCATCAAAAATGGTCTCTTTCTAGATTTTTCCATCCTCTAAATCAACTTCCTTCCTAACAGTTATAATATCATCATCAATAATATATAAAGAAAAATTTGAACAAAAATTTGATGGAATATACCTCTCTGGCTCCCTTCTCTCTCAAAATTATCTTCTCAAAACTGGAGTGTGTGGTTGTTCCTCTTCTGATTCTTATTTTGTTGTAAAGTATGATTCATCATCCTTGAGATCAAACTCTATCTTCTCGGGTTCCTTTGGTATGAATTCAAGTTTAATAACATATTTCACCTCTCTAAACACCACATTTTAGCTATACACAATCTTCCTTGTTTCTAGGTTACAAAGCTTATAACTGTTTGAACCATCATTATACCTAATAAATATGCACCTTTCGTATTGACTATCTAGCTCATTTATTTTCTCCTTTGGAACATGTACATATGCATCACAACAAAAAATCTTGAGATGTGAGAGAGATGGTTTCTTACCAGTCCATACCTCATCATGTGGAGTCTTATCCTCCAAATTTGATGAAGGTGATATGTTAAACATGTAACATATATTATCCACTGCCTCTACCTAAAATTCTTGTCCCAACCTGGCACCAGCGAGCATGCTTCTTTCAGTTTCCATCAACTTCATGTTAATTATTTCTACAACTCTATTTTTTTGAGGTGTGTATGGAGTAGACTTCTACCATGTTATACCACACTTCTTATAGAACTCTTCAAATTCCTTCTTGCATAACTCTCCACTATTAGCTATCCTCAACACCTTAATATTATTCACTGCCTGATTTTCCACCAGGGCCTTAAATTATGTAAACCTGTAAAAGACTTCAAATTTCTTCCTAAGAAAATATATCTATGTATTCCTCGAGAAAACATCTATAAATGAGACATAATACATATACTTTCCTAGTGATGGAACCAACACAGGTCGAAACACATCATTGTGCACAAGTTCTAATATCCCTTTCACCCTCTTGGCACCAGAGGGGAAACTCACCCAATTTTACTTCCTATATAAAAAATGTTCACAGAAATCGAAATTCAAAGAGGAATTAGACATACCTTCTACCATACCATTACCATGCATTATTTGAAGGCCCTTCTCTCTAGATACCACTAGATTTTTTGATCCACTTTCAGGAACCAATAACTATTGCACCTGTCAATAATAAGTATATTCAAAAGCTTGTACATAGTTCCAACCCAAACTCCTCACATCAATACAAGTGCTACTTGAACCATCTTGCACGTATATTTATTGAGCATTGTTTTTACACCCGCGTCATCTGTCTTTTCTAGAAATCAGATTTATGGTCAATGCAAGAATATGCAGAACACCAAGAAGTGTTCTAATACTTCCACCTTGAAACTTTAGCTTGATTTTTCCACGTTATATGATTCTATCCTTCTGGTCATCCCCTAGGAATACATCACCACCATCATATTTCTCATACTCATAGAACCACTCTATATGGGGAGTGAAGTGGAAGGATGCATTTGAGTCAATCAACCATGCCTCTTAATATACATGTGTGCTTGAAGAAGAAGCCAAGTACACATACCGACCTTCATCTGCAATGGTTTTTTCCTATGTATAAGGAGAATCATTAGATACTGTTCCTTTCTCAGGAGATTTAGATTTACAATCCTTTTTGTAGTTCCCCTATTTTTTGTATTTCTAGCATATCTTTGATGATTTTCCTGGAGATTTAGATCTCCCCCTATATTTAGATCTCCCACTTGAGGATTTTTTTATTATTTGTGTTATTGGACCGTCCTCTTATAGAAAAGGAAAAATCTCCAATCTAGATCTCCATAATTTTCCCTCTCATCTCTTATGATAATGAGGGTGAGACTATTTCATCAAATTTCAAGGTAGTTGTATTGCTACCTATAGAAATAACTAAACTATCCCACGAGTCTGGTGGAGAACACAATAGACTGATGCACTTATCTTCATGTGAAATTTTAATATCAAAAAATGAAAATTGACTTACCGTAGTATTAAGGGTGTTCATATGCTTTGTCACCGAGTCTCCATCCTTCATCCTCACATTATACAACTTTTTCCACAGGAACAATTTGTTCACCAGAGACTTAGATTGATACAAATTCCCTAAATTTTCCCACAAAAGCTTTGTCATAGCTTCCCATGATATATTCAACAATGTTGAATCTAAGAGACACAATTGTATTGTGCTCTTTGTCTTCCGATCTAACTTTTCCCAATCTTATGTCGACCTTCCAGTTGGTATTGTACCTGTATCTACAATGATCCATTCATCTCTGTCCACAATGAAATCCTCCATCTTGAGCTTCCACAACTCAAAAATATAACCATTAAATTTATAGATCTTTATCTTTCCACTATTTCACATCTTATTTCACCACAAGAATAAATCACGCAGATCTCCCACTAAACATGGTCTAACACAGGCTCGAGAAAAATCCATCAACAATAAATAAGTCCCCTTGAAGTCGAAACAACTCTGATACCAAATGTAGGTCTTAACCCTGTATAGAAATTACCTACAAATGAATTAATAAGACAAATAATTATACAATGGAAAGAACATAAAACAAATATACACAAATATTTTCCCATGGATCCGAAAACCGAGACTACTAGATTGATTTTTCATTATATTCCTTTCAATGTTACAATACATATATAGACATGTCGAAGCATTCATAAACCCCAATCCACTAACCTATATTAGAACATAGTCGTAGTTCCCTTGATTGAATCTACAAAATACCATGGGAAGAAAACCATCATTCCCAAAACCAAGTCCAAAATCCATGCACAAAACCATGGGTAGCTCGGCCCACCATCTTTGGGTCTACGCCCAATCGTTGGGACTGCCCAAATATTATTGGGTCCACATAAAAAAATCCAGGGGCGCTGCCCCAAACCCTGTGCAAGGGGGATACCGCCCCCTTCTGACCCCCACATTGTGCCTGAAGCAACATACAACATGTGACACTAGCCGTGGAAAGAACATTACACCTATTTTAATGGCCCCGGTTAAAAGTTCATGTAAAAAAATGTAATACCAAGGTCATTGGACACATGTTCAAAGTTGAATGGAGGGAAAAATTTACGGATGGAACTTTATCTTAAATTTTACCAACCTTTGCGAATATTACTAGTCCCTAATAACAAAATTTTAAAATGTTTGATGATAATTTTGTAAAAACATTTAGGTTTCTAATTATTTTATAATAGACAATATATAATATTGGTGATTTTTAGGGTAAAATAATTGTATACTATAAAAAATGGGCAAATTCATTTTTATAAAAATGGAAATTCGTGGATCTTTGTTTTGGAAAAAACATGGAATATTAGCCCACCAGCAAATATAATCCCCTAAAATTTCCCTTGTTGAATGGTGGGAAAAACTTCCTACTTGGTTTTAATTTTGGTTACTATTACTAAAGGAAATTGGAAATGGATATGGCTAAGCCTTTGGAAAGGAAAATTGTAATATCCCAAAAGGGAGATAGTAGCGATACATGACATAATGATGTAAAACACAACAAATCTAAACATGACATAAAAGAGATTAATATGCAGAAATAATTTTATTAATATATCAGCAACAATATAAAAAATATCTTGAGGGTCTAGCCACTCAAGAAATAAGAACAAGCCTCCAATGATCAGATCAATAAACACATGAGTTGCTTCTACTGTATAGAATGTCGGAAAGCAATGACAGTGATGTCTATGTAGTTGCTGCTATAATCATAAATGTAATATGGATGATAGATACAAAAGAAATGCCTATAAAAGAATAAAATATAGTTCTCCAAAAGGAATGCACTTAAGCCACAAGATGGCTGAAATACACCAAAGAACCAAGCACTGGAAATGTGTTCTGCTATTGTTGCTGCTACTGGAAACTACTACTTTTGAGGAAAATAACCATGTGTGGAAGGCTGTTATCATGCTCATAATGATCCGGAATTTTAACCATGGATTCTCCTCAAACAACCCAGAAAAACCCAGAAATGGTTTGGCCAGATATTAACTTTGGATTTTCAGCCATTTTTGGGTTACCCATTACAATAGCTCACTAAAATAACGCAGTCATGGGCTGGCACTGTGCTCTGATGGATGGTAGATGGTTGGAATGATGCCAAAATTATAGAAATATGTCTAGGAGCCCTCCTTGCTGATCCTCCAATGGATAGGCTACCTCTCCACTGAAAAACAAGCCCAGAATGGGCTTTATGTGATCCTCCTTTGCTGCACCCTGAAACACAATCCATCTCTAAATAGAAACTGCGCTGTAGCTGAAGGAGGTAGCTTGGAAAAAATTCTATAATGAGGAAATGCAATCCAAATACCCTCTCCTTCCCTGAGGATGAGGTAGGGATTCCCGATCAGGTACACCCTTGTGCTAAACAACACAACAACCCTGCTAAACAGCCAAAGGATGCAAATTCTAAACAAACCAACATAAAAATGATCATCTAAAACATGAATAAAAATGGTTTCCATCCCCTCCATATATAGCATGAGAGAATCCTCATATTGGGTCCCATCCATACTTGCCACCAAGCTCATACAAGTTGTCATCAACTAAAACTGCGATGTCTCATCATAAATACCACTCCTCCATGACAGCGCTATTGACTTGGTCAAAGTTGACTGAATCAACATGATTCAATCCCTGTTCACACCCAAAGGTGCTTAATCTAGCTACTTGTTCTTCCTTCTTTTACATTAGGAGTGTTATTATTCCTTCAAAAGGGGTTTATGAGTCTCCCCACCCACTTATTCACCTACCTAGTGATAAAACAAACTATAATATTCCATTTAGATGAAGTCTAAAATTTTGGAATATTTCAAAAAGTGGCATTTATTGGAAATTATTTATGAAAATAATTTAAAATAGGATAAAATGGAGGTGAAAGGTCACAAGTTGCATGTGAGGAGGAAAATGAAGGAAAATAATGGAAAACAAATAAAATAAAGGCCTCTGAGGATCAATTGGCAAGCTTTTTTCTCAACCTTTTTTCCATTCTATGGTGGATATCTCATTCTATTCTCTCCCTCGTTCTCTTGTACACTTAGAGTTTTCTTGGAGCACCCTTGAAGGAGTGTGGCATACTTTCGATTTTGAGCAAGAAGGAAAAGGAAAGGTAGGAAAGTGCAAGAGGGCATCAGGATCAACAACTACAACAGATTCCATTTGTAGGCACCTAGTTACATGTATGTTTTCCTCACTAATTTCGACATGCATGGAAATGCATGTGGTTTCTTGGTCATGATCTTTCATTGGCATGGAGGATTTCATGTATTGACTGTGGATTTTCCTAGTCTTTCCATTTCATGAATATCCAGGGTGTTGTGGGTTCATTTCATTTTTTTTTTTGTTTTTCATGTCCCTTTAGTTTTGGGTTGATTTAATAGTTCCTGGAGCCCATGCGGGAAAAAAACTTTAGAGCCCTGTAACAACCTAGGTTGAGTTAATATTCCTAGAGCCTTGGTTTTAAAAATTCTCTGGATCCCTTGGTAGGTTGAGTTACTAGTCCTAGAGCCTTGGTTGGAAAAAACACTCTGGATGCCACCAGCAGTTGTGGGCTGAGTTACTAGTCCTGGAGCATTGGTTGGAACAAACTTTCTGGAGCCCTGGAAAACTTGGGTGGAGACCAATATGGTGATGGTTGTGATGTCTAACCATGAGGTCGAATCACTGGTTTAGAATTGAGGTGGTTTGGCCTTTGGAAGCCCTGGATTTGTTTTATGAGATCCCATAATCATGATTGGAATATGGCACAGGTGTGTCTAGCTAAAGAGAGATTTGGCTCATCCATGTCTATGGTCAGGCGAAACGTGGAAGTCCCAGACTTGGTTTCATTTTTATTATGGAAATAAGAGCTCTTTTCCTCTTGTATTGATGGGTAAATATGTTTGGTATTATGTGGCTTATATGGTTGTTATGTGCTCATAATTTCATTTTTTTATATGCTTCTTATGAATGTGTTTGATGATGGTGATCATGTATGGCTTTCGTCATATTTTTATTTGTAAATGAATGAACAATGTGTCTACAACCAGATATATGGTAATGCAGTTAATGTGATGAGGCAACAATGCTTCTTAGTGATTCACATACAAGTATGAGACCCCTATGCTCATATATATTATTTAAACATGTAGATTACATATTTGTGACATGTTTAAAGAAATTCCTGGCATGGCTAGTAGGGGTTTAGTCAATTCCTTGTTCAAATGTTTTATTTTTCATTGTTATTCTGTTGTTATGTTTCATTTCTGAAATCATCATGGTGTTATGGGCAGTGACCTAGCCTCTGGACCTGAAAAGGTAGCTCAAATCCCGAGGACGTTGGTACAGGTCTGAGGGAAAACGTCCTAAGATGCATGCACTCCCATGTTGTGGAAGCATATAGAGCCTCCCAGATGTACCCTTTCCCATATCAAGGGACAATTTAGGGGCTTAATTGTTTAAAAACCAAGTGGGACCTAAGGATTGGTTACCTGAGTGGTTGGGATGGCTTGTGGGAGTTTTGTGTTGATGTGGAAAGTCTGTGTGATTTGTTTCCATCTATTCCACTTCCTTAAGGTCACCTAGGAAGTTCAATCATATCATAGTAGCCTCTCATCACATGTTTACCTGGTTGGCCATTTACTTGGGTAGATGTGAGAGGAGGGTGTTACAGAGTGGTATCAGAGTAAGTTTCTCTCTCATTGGGTCATATCTAGTACTAGAGAGTCGTGTTAAAGCATGGCTCACCCCTTGGAAAAGATGGTCGGTGCGTGTTTTTCATGCTTAAATGTCAGTTTCATATGTGTTATGTATGTTGGTGGACTATGTGATTGTTGTGTATGCATGGTGGTGGCCAATGTTGCAGTTGGTTGCCATGTGGAATTTGATGGTGTTTTTGTTGGATGTGTTCGTGATGAGTGCATGTCGGTTATGCATTTTTAATGTGTTTCAATTTCTATATGTTGTTATGAATGCATTTTCATGGTTATATTTGTTGTGCATGGGATCATTGTAGGAATTTTAGGTCATCATGATGTTATTGATATGTTAGGATGTTGATGTGTTGGTTGAGATAGAGTAGGAGATGGAGATCATCAAAGTGACGTTGCAACACTAGACTTTGGGGTAAGAGCAGATTTCCGTACATGTATTGTATGTTTGGAATCTAGATATGTTAGTTAATTGATTGTTATATGCATTAGGTTTTGTCATTTTATTGTTTTTTTTGTTACATGCATGGTATATGCTAGTGAATCAGTGTGGTCATATGCACATGTGTCAACTAGTCATGAATGATAATAACTTGTTGTTATATTCATTTTTGTTTTTTTTTTAGGTTAGTTTACTTTATGATTACATTATATGTTGTTGATAAGTATGTTATATGATAACTTGTTGATTTTTATATGATAGTTAACTTGCTGATTATGTTATATGTTGTTGATGAGTATGTCATATGTTAACTTGTTGTTGTTATATGTTAGTTAATTTTATGATTAGGGTTATCACATTAAGATCTTGATCTTATATGTAGAATGATAATTTGGCTTAGCCTATGCAAATGGTTAGGGTTATGACATTCAATTATGGGTCAAGATAATTGTGCTATCATGTTGTACTAATCTAGACTTACTGTGCAGATGCGATTGTTATGCATGAATGACAATTATGACTTTATGATGCAAACATGTTAGCTAGTTACTATTATGGATATCATGACATTATTTATGTTTGATTTGATGTGTTGAGAATTTATATCATGCTAATATAGATTGATTGTGTAGACAAGATAGCCTCCCCTGAGATACATTAAGGTATGAGTTTGCTTATTTCATCTACTTGGTGCTTGGATGTTTGATTATGTCATCTATTTGGTGTTTGAGTGTTTGGTGTCTATTTTGTCATCTAGTTTATTTATTTAACATAGTATGTTTGCGAGTTGTTTGAATGTTTGATTAATTTCATGATATGAGTATGTGTTTGTAATATTGCATGAAGGAATGGTCTTGTTTTAATATGGTTGCACTAACACATATGTGTTGAGACAGTTGATATGTACTTGAGTGTAAGTAGGTGATAGTTGTAGCAACATGTATTATGACTGATGAATGTAAGTTTATTGTTGATTATGACATGGTTGTTAGACTTCGTAAATGTTTATTTCAAATTAATAGATATGTTGTCCTGATATTTGGAGTATGTGGATGACATGTGTGTTCATTTACATTGTAGTATTCTTGGCACAAAAAGGTGTTGAGATTCAACAAGATGATGAAGCTTAGTGAAAATCAGTCACCTTCACTAAGTGGGCCCACAGGCTATTTTTAGGTGTAAGTCTATTTTTAGACTATGTCTATTTCTAGGCATGGTGATCATATTTCAAAAGTTTCAGGATGCTATTTGTGGATGGTTGGTCAAGTTGGAAAAATAGATGAGATTCTATTTTTAGAATATTGGGCAAAGTTTATCTATAGATCTTCGATCTAAAAGTAGATGCATGTCGATTATTATTAGCTCTTAATAATAATCTGACAACAAACATCAACTTGTTCTCTTGGAACACTTTATTTCAGTATACAGATTTGGAAAATCAGTGCGCTGAAGGAATTACACAATTCCTAGGGATTACTGGTGGCTTATGCATGGAGGACTCAGTTAGAACTCAAGTGGAAAAATTATGACAGAGTTGGAAGAGTAGTTCATGGAGTTGTTATTTAGTTTAACTCAGTTGAGATAGTTGTATCTATTCTAACTGAAAGATACACTAGTGAGAGTTAAGTGAAATAATTAGTTAATTAATTCACAACTAATAACTCACTAACAACTGAACAAATACAACAGTTAACTACAGTGCATGTCAGTTCCTGTGGAGACCCAGTGGAGAGATAGGTGAATGGGTGAGATGGACTATCTGTTGTGACTATAGTGATGCATTGATTGCATCACACACACATTGGAGTTTCCAATTAGGATTGTGTAGTCAAGGCAAGGTAGATTCGAATTCATTCAGGGGTCTTCTTCAGCAAGGATTGCGTAGTGGAGGCAAGCTATTAAGTGGCAAGAAATCAGTGCATGGATTTGTATATTTCTTCTGATTAGTGTGTGACGATTGATTGTACTGAGAGCTTGATGTACTAATCTTTATATGAGATTGTTACATGATATCCATGATACATAATATATGATATTTGGGGTTTTTAGCTTCAGGATTTCCCGTTAAACAACTATGTTATGTGTGATTGTTTTTATTGCTTCATGTGTTTGCAATTGAGTTTTTAAATTTCCACAAAACATTAACAGTGGAAGGATTATGTATTTAGCAAGAAGATAAATATTGTTATATCAAGAGAATCTAGATATATACATGCATATGTTATATAATTTCTACATGGTATCAGAGTAGTGTTAATTCTTGAAGATTGCAATAGTGAAGAATTGTTGAGTTTGTGCTGGTGGAAAATTCGAATTTGCTGCAGAAATTTCTTGGTGTGACAGTTGAGTATACATTGAAATGTCTGTCAATGGGTTGAGATTGGAGTATGCCCTTGAGGGCAGCTCGAATTACATAGAATTGAAGGATAGGATGGAGGCGGTGCTAGAAGATAATGGACTGAAGTAGTTCATCGATAGCAATGTTCCTAAGCTTGGTTCTAGCGATGTTGCATTACTTGACGCATGGAAAAAGAAGGTAGCAAAGACAAGAAGAATTCTATTGGAAGGTGTGAAGGACCATATTGTGTCTAGCCTTCACGGGAAATCCACTCCATTTTCAATGTGGAAGGCTTTGACAGATTTGTTCCAAAGTAGCATCGACTTGAGGAAGTTGGCACTGAAAGATAAGCTCAGAAAAATAAAAATGGAGAAGGGTGACAATATTCCAAAATATCTTAGGAAGTTTGTCTGCTTTAGGGATGAACTGGGAAGTGTGGGGATTACTGTTGATGATGATGACTTTGTGAGCTTGTGTTGGAACGGGGTCTCCTAACAGGCTGCGAAACTGGTCCATTTTTTATATTTTTGGTTATATTTAGCATATCGGAGGGGTTGTGGGGTAGGTTAAAGCCCCAAACGCATTATAATGGGTCAAAGGGTAAACTAGTGTTCTGAAAACAATGGGTTGTGGACCATAGGAAAGTCGAGTCTAGATTATTATAAATAGAGATGCATTTTGTATTGTAAAGGATAGGAAATGATGAGCTATTGATGCGATCTATTGTTTAAGTGATCTATTTGGGTTTTTGGGAACGGACGCCTGCTGGCTGTGTGTGCGGAGATCCTATTCCAACTGTGTGCGGACCCTGCTACTGTGTGCGCAGGTTGGGAAGGGAATTGGAATTGTAAGGAAGAATTGATGAATGAATTAATGCGAAAGATTGTTAGAGAACTGAATCTGTGAGTACTGTTATATGAATTACTGGTAATTGCTATATTATTTGTTTTATGTCCTTAAGCTGCGAAATATTTGTGTACTGTATTCTTGGATCTAGATCTGTCATGTTCTGTTTATGTACTATTGTGTTGATGATATAATAAGCACATAACTATAGATCTAGTGCACGTAGACGTGAATAGAGACTTAATTAACGCTGCATAGAATAAGTTAATCGGGGATTACAAGATCTAGCACTTCTCTGCTTGCTTTACCCATCCTTTCTCATGGTGTGGAAACCTGGTTCCAGGACCCACCCATACTAATTCAGGTGATACTTTGACCTGTGAAAGCATGTCACTGCTGAAATGGCCAGTAGTATAGGGGTTTGTTCGCAAACCTTTCTTACCGAACCTGGTTCAGGACCCCTTGAGCCAAAAAACGGCTCCGTTGCCGAGACCCGAAGAAGTATGAGAGAGGAATTGGATAATGACAAGAGAATACTATAAACCTGAATGAAAAGAGATCAAAGACTAGTTCGAAAGACATATCTGGGAATTCGCAGTAAAAGAAAACCACAGTGAAAAATTAACGGCGAAAAGGTGGAAAAATAGGTACATTCTTACTGAAAGCTACGAAATATTCTTTGTAACCTTTGCGATTGAACTCCAGGAGTGGTTGGCTAGGCTTGTGGAATTCCAGAAGTGCTAGAAGGACGAGCGAGTCACTCAATGGACCCCGAGCTGCTTGAGCAGTTGGAAAAGGCTAATAATACTATCAAAGGCATGGTGGATCACTGGGTGGATAGTGTGATGGGAAGATTTGTGACGGAATTTTCCATTGATCAATTTGTATCATTCTTTGAGGCTGAATGAAAAATTTTCAAAGGATTCTGAGGCAAATTCCTGAGGACGTTACTATTGCTAATCAAGAAATTACTGTGCGAAAAGAGCACTCTGTGTAGTCACATTGAATGAATGACCTTGAATCTAGATGGAAGTGTGACCCGCAGTGATAAATACTATTGGACCAACCTTGACAGAGGGAGATCCGCCTACAATCCGTTGCAGGAACCAGTGACACAAGATCCCCTAGCTACATCGCCACCTAGGTCGCGGAAAGGTAAGAATTCGCCTATACCACCACCCTCCCTAGACAGTGATATGGTTGTGCATTTGAAACTACCTACTTTCAAGGGGGTAGGTGATGAGGATATCGACCGATTTTGATTTGTTGCAGACTCTGTATGGACCACGCAGAATGTGGTGAGTGATATGGTAAAAAGGGCATAGTTGTCGTTGACCTTCAAGGATAGGGCCCTGGACTCGTATATGCGGTATATTTCCTAGAATGGGGGCGTATCTATTCAAGATATCAAGGATGATTTAAAGCACCAGTTCAGGAAGCCAAAATCTTATTCCCAGTTGGTAGCAAAAGTAAAGGAATTCAAACAAGGTGTGTCTGAGTTAGTATGGGAGGCTGATCAGTGACTAAATAAAGCAATTAGGGAAGGAGGATTCAAATATGATGATGGACAGCATACGGAATGGTTCATCGCTATGTTGTTACCTCACCTGCACACGCCAATGAGTCATTAGACCTTTGAGTCACAGGAGAAGGCTATGGAAGTTGCTATGAAACTAGAGGCTGTCCCATGAGAGGATACATTAGTAGGGGTAAAAAAAATCCAGGAATAACTTGGGGCTATGCATATGGAGATACAAAACCTGCGAAAAGAGCAAGGAAAGGACGGTTGTGCAGATCTCTGGTGCATAGGATGCTGGGTGTCTGGCCATACGAAGGATCAGTGCCCTCTACTAATGGATTACATGCAAGCAAGAGGACCTATCCCGGTATGCCCAGGGGTAAGTAGTGAACCCGTCCTATTATGACCAGGTTCAAGTAGACCTGCACTATGGTGTGATGATTGTCGGGGAGAAGGACTGCATGATACGAACCATTACCCTCAATTAGGTGTGTATTTCCCATAAATAAAGAAACAATGGTGCCGATTTTTCCGATTAGTGGGACATGATGAGCAAAACTATCATAATTATGACTTAATGATGGATTATGAGAAATTATATAGGGTAAAATTAGACCATGTGTCACCAAGACTTTCTACGCACTTTGGAGGATCACCGGCCTGAGCAGAGGAGGTCGGGGAGGAAGTGAAAGATGAGGACGTGGGCAGCTAGTCTGTTATAACTGTGGGGAAATAGGGCACTTTTCCAGAGAATGCCCAAATCCCACCAGTCCATCATGCAAATATTGTAGGAAACTAGACCATGAGGTAGAGGACTCCCCAATTTTAATAGTCAAGATGCAGGAAAACTAGCCCACCCCTACGCAGAACGTACAAAGAGTTAAATCCGAGCTAAGAAAGGTGGATCCCTGTGTAAAATTCATGACACGCAGTGGGCTGGTCACCCAGGGAGAAACATATGAGCTTGTCTCCCGAGGAGGGGTGCCTTTCAAAGAACAGACACCACCGAAAGTATCTACGCAGCCGCCAATGCACCTATTTTAAGGGGACCTAACTGGAAATTACCTTTTCATATTTCAACAGATGCCTCAGATACAACTTTAGGAGTAGTATTGGGACAAAAAGACCTGATTCCTTATGCCATCTATTGTACAAGTAAAAATTTGACTCCTTCAGAGTTAAATTATACTGTAACTGAAAAAGAGTTCTTAGCTGTTGTTCATGCCATAAATAAATTTAGACACTATATAACAGGCTATGAAACTTTTGTTCACACAGATCACTCTGCAATTAAATATCTAATGAACAAATCAATTACTAATGGCAGAGTCATAAGATGGTTATTGCTTTTACAGGAATTCAACATTACCATTCTAGATAGGCCTGGGAAACAAAATACAATAGCTAATTTCCTATCTAGACTCCAAAACATCAAAGATAATACTCCAGTTGAAGATCAATTCCCTGATGAATATCTTTTTGCAATTTCTACTCAAACTCCTTGGTTTGTTGACATTGCTAATTATTTAGTTTCAGGGAAATTTCCTTCAATAATGAATGCAAGAGACAAAAGAAAGATCATTTATGACAGTGCAAAATATTCATGGGTTGCTAATGAGTTATACAAAACAAGTCCAGAATTTATCATTAGAAGATGTGTTCGAGAAGATGAGATGCCTGAGATTATCAAGGCATGTCATGATGAACCTTGTAGTGGACACTTTGCTAATAAAAGGAAATCTTATAAGGTCCTTCATTTAGGATACTATTGGCCATCCCTTTTTAAATATGCTAAAGAGTATGTAAAAAGGTGTGACAATTGCCAAAGGGTAGGGAAACCGTCTCCTTCAAGTGAGATGCCATTACAGCCTCAGGTACATATTGAACATTTTGAGAAGTGGTCTTTAGATTTTGTAGGGCCTATTAGTCCTCCATCAAGACAAAAGAAATATATATTAGTTTGCACTGATTATGTTACCAAATGGGTAGAGGCCAAGCCATTACTTTCTGCTACTGAAGCATCTGTTGTTAATTTTCTTTTTGAGGATATTTTTACTCATTTTGGTGTCCCAAGAGAATTTTTTACAAATCAAGGAGCTCAATTTACATCAAAGATAGTGGAGCAAATGGTGGAGAGGTACAAAATCAGACACAGAAAATCTACTCCCTGTCATCCACAAGCAAATGGTCAAGTGGAATCTACTAATAAGGTCATTGAAGGGATCCTAACAAAGACTGTTCATTTACATAGAAGATATTGGGTAGACAGGCTTCTTGAAGCCTTGTGGGCCTATAGAACTACATGGAGAAGCACAACAGGTCATACTCCTTATGAACTTTTTTATGGAAAACAAGTCTTGTTTCCCATAGAGTTTCAGATTCAAACTTTTAAAATGGCAGTCCAGCTAGGACTTGATCTAACAGAAGCACAAAAGCACAGATTGGAGCAGATTAATGAATTGGATGAGATCAGACAGGATGCAGTCCAGAGAACAAATATAGTCCAACAACAAAGGACTAGATGGCATGATAAGTACATTAAGGAAAATAAATTCAAAGAAGGTGACTGGGCCCTCTTGTTTGATTCAAAGTTCAAAGATTTTCAAGGTAAATTCCAAACACATTGGCTTGGGCCATATGAAATTGTGAAATTTTTTGACAATGGAGCAATAAAAATTAGGACAATAGATGAAGATGAGGTCACTTTTCCTGGAAATGGTCATAGATTGAAACTGTATCATAAGCCACTTTCAAGAGAATATTTTTTCAAGAGATTCCAAGAGAACAGTGATGTGAAGTTAATGAAGAAGAATCCTTCTTCTTCATCAACTTAATTGTATTTTCTGAAATCAGATGATGAAAAAAATAAATAAATAAAAAAATAAAATAAAGTATAAACATGAAAACTAATCATTGATTAGCATGTTTATACAGAAAAGATAAAGTGAAAATCATAATCTTTTTGACACTTTACCTTTTCAAAATTGTTCTTTTCCTACAAGCAACTATCATAAAATCATAAGTGCAGTCCCACTTTCCATAGTACATTCCACTTATGATCCATTTCACTCCATCATATCTCACTTCATTCATATTTCATTCACTCCATTCATCCATACTTCATTCACTCCATTTCATGGACCATCTCATTTTTATTTCAAATTTGATGTCTTTCTGCAATTGAGTATTACAAATCATAAATTGCAGACCACTTTTCATATTTCATTCCACTTCACATTTATGATCCATTTCATTTCATCATATTTCACTTCATTCATGCTTCATTCCACCATATTTCATGATCCATTTTATTTCATTTCATACTACATTCCATCCATGTTTCAAATCATTTCATTCCATGTTTCAAAGATTTTACAGGTATATTCTGCAGCTAGACATTCTGCAGCCAGATATTCTACAGCCAGATATCCTGCAGGCAACTATCCAGCAACCACTTGTTCAGCAGCAAATTGATCCTGCACACCTATGACAACAAGAAAAATCAAAGGGATTATGAATACTGAAAGATCAATGATTTTCAAAAGAAGACAAAGCATATTAGAAACCACAAAGATCAAAAGAAGGACTAAGGTAACTTGTGAAATTATTATGATGACAGATTATGAAAGTTATAGCATGGTTAAGTTATATGTATGTTTCATAAAGTTATTTTAATTATTTGTATTGATCAAGCCTATCAATCCTATCATAAAATTCATGGACAATCCCTTCCATTCCGCCATATAAAATCATCATTTATTAAAAATTAACGGTTAGTGCTTGAAGTGACCTATTAGGTCACGTCACTAACCCGAAGTATTCAGTGATGATTTTGAAATTCTCACGAGATTTTTCCGCGATCTTTCACTCCATGACAGCTCTCAAACTCATTCTTCATGTAATTTACCCTCACCATATTTCACTCATTCCATAACCACTTCATGTCATTTTTTCCGTAGCCAATTCCTGTCTGCAAAACAAATAACTCATCTTTGGGGTGAAAACAACCTTCTACAGCCATTTTTATCTTGAATAGGAGAACAGTTACGGAGCGGTAAATTGAAGATTGAGAAAAAGTCATGGGACTCATTGTAAGATCTGAACCAGTCGGAACCAAATAATTAGAGGGTTACCCACAGATTAGAGAAATGTTACAGCAGGTTGGGTGGCTACAGTTTTTGGAAAAGTTCAATGGATTCCATAAGGAGGTTACCAAGACATTTTCCCGGTCCTTCAACGGGTCAAAAGTTGAAATAGGTGATGTCAAGTTCACTATCACAGAATCCTTCATTGCAGAAGAAAAAGAATTACCAAGGCAAGGTGAACGATGGTTCAAAAACAAGGAATTTCACAATGAAGCATGGAGGCAAATGCTAAAAACACCAGGTATGGATATCTCATTTTTCAAGAAAGGCATTCCTAGTTCAGCCTTAAAGAATAAGTGGCGAAATATGCTGTTAATTCTACAAAAGTTTATAACTTGTGAAGGGAGGTTTGGCACCCTATACGTTTATCATATTCGGCTTATGATGCATTTCTTAGATGAAGAAATCAATTTACCCTTTTTCTTACTCCATAGCCTAAAGAGGATGGCTTCTAATGTACAAAAAAGGGTTCAATTCTTAGAAACCACCTTGTATCACCATGGCCTAGTTAAAATCCTAATTGAGCATCATTTGAGAAAGGCGGGAGACAATTGGGATGAGTTCCTCTTGAGGAATCACTTTGAAGAACCTAAAGAAACTCCATCTGAAGGCAAACTTGCAAGAAGAAGTAGGAGAGGAAAAATTTCCAAATCTGTTGAAATTAAAACTGGTAAATCCATACAAGAAGACAGTGAGGAGATTATCTCTGAAAAATTGGCTGAAATCAAGAAACAGCTTAAAAAGGAGAAGATAATAAGAAAGTATGCTAAGGAGAGAGGTGAGGGACCATCTAAACTAAGAAGAAGCCATAGGCTTAGAGGCATATTGAAGAAAACAGGGGTTAAGAAAACGAGAATCATAGATATTGAGGATGAAGAGACACCAACTGATAGATCTCCTGAGTACCAGTACGAAGAGGATCTTGATAGAGGAACTCCGGAGGTAGACCCAACACAACAAAAAATCTATAATTATGTTGAGTCATTGGAAAAGAGAGCCTCAGAAAACAGAGGAAGAACTCCTAGCCCACAAGAATCTTCAATTGAAGTGCTGAGGAGAGATAAATATGAATTGGAAGTACTTAATAGGCACATAAAAAATGAAAATGAAATTTTAAGGGAACAAGTCAAGCTGAAAAGTAATATGAATACAACTCTCTCTCTGCAAATGGAAAAATTGTACAAGGCTAGTGAGAAGCTGAAGAAGAAAAATAAAAAGTTGAGCAGGGCACTTATAAACCTGAGGTTCAAATTGGTCATAAGGAAGCCTAGGATGCCATTGAACACCAAGAAAAACAGAAAAAGGAAGTTAGATGTCCTATAAGAAGTTTTAGAATACATGGATTGATTGCATGAGGACATGCAAAAGCTTTGCAGTGGGGGTATGTTGAGCCCCAAAGATGTCCTTTTCTTTCACCAAATTTCACTTCATTTCCTTTGTCCTTTATCAGTTATAGCCTTAAAAGATCAATAGGATTGATTAAAGTCACTTTAAGAATACATACAATGACTGACTTACTATACTTTTGTGGTTTTTTTGTTGTAGTAATTTTTTACTAGACTTAGCTACAAAATGCAGCCATTCTGTAGCTAGTCGCCTATTACACAGCTATCTTTATGTTCACACAGGTTACAGGTGTCACTTAAAGGAAAAATGCATATGTTTGAATTCTAGAACTCACCTACATCATTCCTTCCCCTCTACGAATTCTGAGCAAAAATATGCAAGTGGTTATGCACGTGGAGGAAACCAAAACTAAGAAGTAGATTCCTACCAGGACAAGGACTCTACAGATGTCTTCAGCAAAGTACGAGGCCTCAATAGGAGTTATAATTTGACTTTAATTGAAAAATACACTTATCCATATTTCTTCTCAATGGCAGTTAAGTATGTTGCTTATAAAAATAACTCGGTGAACCGAGAGACAGTTAGCTAGTTGATGTTTTGTTGTTAAGTTTTCCAAGACTGTAATACTTTGTTTTTGAAGTGTTTTCCTTTAATGAAAGAAGTAACACTTTAATGCATGATCTGAAGCAATATTGAGGAGATTTGTGTGCCAATCCGATGGTGGATGGCCCCTACTGTCCGAAAGGCTTTGTGCATATTTTATAGATAAGTGACCTTATCTCTGTTTCGTTCCTAATTTAGGCAGTTTTCTGAACTTCATGTTTTATGCTCACTTACATCGAATAGTGCAGTCAATCTTGTTCTCATGAATTGTTCCAAAATATTACTAACACTGAATGAGATAGAGCTGTAGTATTTCGAAGGCTAATTGTGTATTAGTTCAGTTCTATTCATTGTATTTCAAGTTTTTATTAATTGTATTCTAGTTCTGTTAAATTAGACTTAAAGGCCTTCATTATTTACAAACTGCTCTTGTTCTTAGTCTCTTCTAACAAATTATTATCATCTGGACAAGAACTAGTGATATCATTTTGAGGTCTTGATTGTTCTGCAATTTCTCATAATTTTACAAACAACCTTTTTCTAACGATATTCCAAGAGATCTCTAACCTTTGAATGAGGCTTAACAGTAACATTTTGAGTTGCAGAATGGATTAATTCTAGTGTCATAAGTTATTTTAGCATAGGGTTCCTTATTATGTTGTAGATAATATTTTATTAACGTGTTCCAACAAATTTCTAACCATGGATGAGATTTTCTCTATGATGAAAGAAGATACCTAGGCACATATAGTGCACTTCACTTCAGCAGTTTACTAGCCTTGGTTGACAATTTATTACATCAATTTAGGAACACTAAGTTGACTATACAACCATCACCCACCGAAACAACACAGGAAATTCAATAACAAACAATGACAAAGTAGCCGACGCGTGAGCGTAACTTGCCCCAGGGCAGTGACCAGCCTCCAAATTCTCCATGTAGAGAAAATCTCATCCATGGTTAGAAATTTTTTGGAACACGTTCATAAAATATTATCTACAACATAATAAGGAACCCTATGCTAAAATAACTTATGACACTAGAATTAATCCATTCTGCAACTCAAAATGTTACTATTAAGCCTCATTCAAAGGTTAGAGATCTCTTGGAATATCGTTAGAAAAAGGTTGTTTGTAAAATTATGAGAAATTGCAGAACAATCAAGACCTCAAAATGATATCACTAGTTCTTGTCTAGATGATAATAATTTGTTAGAAGAGACTAAGAACAAGAGTAGTTTGTAAATAATGAAGGCCTTTAAGTCTAATTTAACAGAACTAGAATACAATTAATAAAAACTTGAAATACAATGAATAGAACTGAACTAATACAAAATTAGCCTTCGAAATACTACAGCTCTATCTCATTCAGTGTTAGTAATATTTTGGAACAATTCATGAGAACAAGATTGACTGCACTATTCGATGTAAGTGAGCATAAAACATGAAGTTCAGAAAACTGCCTAAATTAGGAACGAAATAGAGATAAGGTCACTTATCTATAAAATATGCACAAAGCCTTTCGGACAGTAGGGGCCATCCACCATCAGATTGGCACAAAAATCTCCTCAATATTGCTTCAGATCATGCATTAAAGTGTTACTTCTTTCATTAAATAAAAACACTTCAAAAACAAAGTATTACAGTCTTGGACAACTTAACAACAAAACATCAACTAGCTAACTGTCTCTTGGTTCACCGAGTTATTTTTATAAGCAACATACATAACTTCTATTGAGAAGAAATATGGATAAGTGTATTTTTCAATTAAAGTCAAATTATAACTCCTATTGAGGCCGCGTACTTTGCTGAAGACATCTGTAGAGTCCTTGTCCTGGTAGGAATCTACTTCTTAGTTTTGGTTTCCTCCACGTGCATAACCACTTGCATATTTTTGCTCAGACTTCGTAGAGGGAAAGGAATGATGTAGGTGAGTTCTAGAATTCAAACATATGCATTTTTCATTTAAGTGACACCTGTAACCTGTGTGAACATAAAGATAGCTGCGTAATAGGCGACTAGCTACAGAATGGCTGCATTTTGTAGCTAAGTCTAGTAAAAAATTACTACAACAAAAAAACCACAAAAGTATAGTAAGTCAGTCATTGTATGTATTCTTAAAGTGACTTTAATCAATCCTATTGATCTTTTAAGGCTATAACTGATAAAGGACAAAGGAAATGAAGTGAAATTTGGTGAAAGAAAAGGACATCTTTGGGGCTCAACATACCCCCACTGCAAAGCTTTTGCATGTCCTCATGCAATTAATCCATGTATTCTGAAACTTCTGCTAGGACATCTAACTTCATTTTTCTACTTTGCTTGATGTTCAGTGGCATCCTAAGCTTCCTTATGACCAATTTTAACCTCAAGTTTATAAGTGCCCTGCTCAAATTTTTATTTTTCTTCTTTAGCTTCTCACTAGCCTTGTAAATTTTTTCCATTTGCAGAGTTAGAGTTGTATTCATGTTACTCTTCAGCTTGACTTGTTCCCTTAAGATTTCATTTTCATTTTTTATGTGCCTATTAAGTACTTCCAGTTCATATTTATCCCTTTTCAGAACTTCAATGGAAGACTCTTGTGGGATAGGAGTTCTTCCTCTGTTTTATGAGGCTCTCTTTTCCAATGAATCAACATAATTATAGATTTGTTGTTGTGTTGGGTCTACCTCTAGAGTTCCTCTATCAAGATCCTCTTCATATTGGTACTCAGGAGATCTATTAGTTGGTGTCTCTTCATCCTCAACATTTATGATTCCCATTTTCTTAACCCCTGTTTTCTTCAATATGCCTCTAAGCCTATGGCTTCTTCTTAGTTTAGATGGTCCCTCACCTCTCTCTTTGGCATAATTTCTTATTATCTTCTCCTTTTTAATTTGTTTCTTGATTTCAGCCAATTTTTCAGAGATAATCTTCTCACTGTCTTCTTGTATGGATTTACCAGTTTTAATTTCAACAGATTTGGAAAGTTTTCCTCTCCTACTTCTTCTTGCAAGTTTTCCTTCAAATGGAGTTTCTTTAGGTTCTTCAAAGTGATTCCTCAAGAGGAACTCATCCCAATTGTCTCCCACCTTTCTCAAATGATGCTCAATTAGGATTTTAACTAGGCCATGGTGATACAAGGTGGTTTCTAAAAATTGAACCCTTTTTTGTACATTAGAAGCCATCCTCTTTAGGCTCTGGAGTAAGAAAAAGGGTAAATTGATTTCTTCATCTAGGAAATGCATCATAAGCCGAATATGATAAACATATAGGGTGCCAAACCTTCCTTCACAAGTTATAAACTTTTGCAGAATTAACAACATATTTCGCCACTTATTCTTTAAGGCTGAACTAGGAATGCCTTTCTTGAAAACTGAGATATCCATACCTGATGTTTTGAGCATCTGCCTCCATGCCTCATTGTGAAATTCCTTGTTTTTGAACCATCGTTCACCTTGCCTTGGTAATTCTGCTGCTTCTGCAATGAAGGATTCTGTGATAGTGAACTTGACATCACCTATTTCAACTTCTGATTCGTTGAAGGACCAGGAAAATGTCTTGGTAACCTCCTTATGGAATCCATTGAACTTTTCCAAAAACTATAGCCACCCCACCTGTTGTAACATTTCTCTAATCTGTGGGTAACCCTCTAGGTATTTTGTTCCTATTGTTTCGGATCTTACAATGAGTCCCATGGTTTCTTTTCTCAATCTTCAATTTACTGCTCCGTAACTACTCTCCTATTCATGGTAAAAATGGCTGTAGAAGGTTGTTTTCACCCCAAAGATGACTTCTCTATTTTGCAGACAGGAATTGGCTACGGAAAAATGACATGAAGTGATTATGGAATGAGTGAAATACGGTGAGGGTAAATTACACGAATAAATGAGTTTGAGAGTTGTCATGGAGTGAAAGACCGCGGAAAAATCTCGTGAGAATTTCAAAATCATCACTGAATACTTCGGGTTAGTGACGTGACCTAATAGGTCACTTCAAGTACTAACCATTAATTTTTAATAAATGATGATTTGATATGGCGGAATGGAAGGGATTTTTCCATGAATTTTATGATAGGCTTGATAGGCTTGATCAATACGAATAATCAAAATAACTTTATGAAACATACATATAACTTAACCATACTATAACTTTCATAATCTGTTATCATAATAATTTCACAAGTTACCTTAGCCCTTCTTTGATTTTTTTTTTGTGGTTTTTAATATGTTTTGTCTTTCTTTGAAAATCATTGATCTTTCAGTCTTCATAATCCCTTTGATTTTTCTTGTTGAGATAGGTGTGTAGGATCAATTTGCTGCTGAACAAGTGGTTGCTGGATAGTTGCCTCTTGGGGATATCTGTTGCAGAATGTCTGGCTGCAGAATATACCTGTAAAAGCTTTGAAACATGGAATGAAATGATTTGAAACATGGATGGAATGTAGTATGAAATGAAATAAAATGGATTATGAAATATGGTGGAATGAAGCATGAATGAAGTGAAATATGATGGAATGAAATTGATCATAAATGTGAAGTGGAATGAAATATGAAAAGTGGCCTGCAATTTATGATTTGTAATACTCAATTGCAGAAAAAGGTCAAATTTGAAATAAAAATGAGATGGTCCATGAAATGGAGTGAATGAAGTATGGATGAATGGAGTGAATGAAATATGAATGAAGTGAGATATGATGGAGTGAAATGGATCATAAGTGGAATGTACTATGGAAAGTGGGACTGAACTTATGATTTTTATGATGTTGCTTGCAGGAAAAGAACAATTTTGAAAAGGTAAACTGTCAAAAAGATTCTGATTTTCACTTTATCTTTTCTGTATAAACATGCTAATCAATGATTAGTTTTCATGTTTATACTTTTTTTTTTTTCATCATCTGATTTCAGAAAATACAATTAAGTTGATGAAGAAGAAGGATTCTTCTTCATTAACTTCACATCACTGTTCTCTTGGAATCTCTTGACAAATTCTTCTCTTGAAAGTGGCTTATGATACAGTTTCAATCTATGACCATTTACAAGAAAAGTGACCTTATCTTCATCTATTGTCCTGATTTTTATTGCTCCATTGTCAAAAATTTTCACAATTTCATATGGCCCAAGCCAATGTGTTTGGAATTTACCTTGAAAATATTTGAACTTTGAATCAAACAAGAGGGCCCAATCACCTTCTTTGAATTTCTTTTCCTTAATGTACTTATCATTCCATCTAGTCCTTTGCTGCTGGACTATATTTGTTCTCTGGACTGCATCCTTTCTGATCTCATCCAATTCATTAATCTGCTCCAACCTATGCTTTTGTGCTTCTGTTAGATCAAGTCCTAACTGGACTGCCATTTTAAAAGTTTGAATTTGAAACTCTATGGGAAACAAGACTTGTTTTCCATAAACAATTTCATAAGGAGTATGACCTGTTGTGCTTCTCCATGTAGTTCTATAGGCCCACAAGGCTTCAGGAAGCCTGTCTGCCCAATCTCTTCTATGTAAATGAACAGTCTTTGTTAGGATTCCTTCAATGAATTTATTGGTAGATTCCACTTGACCATTTTCTTGTGGATGATAGGGAGTAGATTTTCTGTGTCTAATTTTGTACCTCTCCATCATTTGTTCCACTAGCCTTGATGTAAATTGAGCTCCTTGATCTGTAACAATTTCCCTTGGGACACCAAAACGAGTAAAAATATCCTCAAAAAGAAAAGTAACTACAGATGCTTCATTAGCAAAAAGTAATGGCTTGGCCTCTACCCATTTGGTAACATAATCGGTGCAAACTAATATATATCTCTTTTGTCTTGATGGAGGACTAATAGGTCCTACAAAATCCAAAGCCCATTTTTCAAAAGGTTCAATATGTACCTGAGGCTGCAATGGCATCTCACCTAAAGGAGAAGGTTTCCCTACCCTTTGGCAACTGTCACACCTTTTTACATACTCTTTAGCATCTTTAAAAAGGGATGGCCAATAGTATCCTAAATGAAGGACCTTATAAGCTGTCCTTTTATCAGCAAAGTGTCCACCACAAGGTTCATCATGACATGCCTTGAGAATCTCAGGCATCTCATCTTCTCGAACACATCTCCTAATGATAAAGTTTGGACCTGTTTTGTATAACTCATTAGCAACCCATGAATATTTTGCATTGTCATAAATGATCTTTCTTTTGTCTCTTGCATTCATTATTGAAGGAAATTTCCCTGAAACTAAATAATTAGCAATGTCAACAAACAAGGAGTTTGAGTAGAAATTGCAAAAAGATATTCATCAGGGAATTGATCTTCAACTGGAGTATTGTCTTTAATGTTTTGGAGTCTAGATAGGAAATCAACTACTGTATTTTGTTTCCCAGGCCTATCTAGAATGGTAATGTTGAATTCCTGTAAAATCAATAACCATATTATGACTCTACCATTAGTAATTGATTTGTTCATTGGATATTTAATTGCAGAGTGATCTGTGTGAACAAAATTTTCATAGCCTGTTATATAGTGTCTAAATTTATTTATGGCATGAACAACAGCTAAGAACTCTTTTTCAGTTACAGTATAATTTAACTCTGAAGGAGTCAAATTTTTACTTGTACAATAGATGGCATAAGGAATCAGGTCTTTTTGTCCCAATACTACTCCTAAAGTTGTATCTGAGGCATCTGTTGAAATATGAAAAGGTAATTTCCAGTTAGGTCCCCTTAAAATAGGTGCTTCAAAGATTTTTGTAAAATTCAACTCTCATGTTTGTGCCCATACTTGGTGCATATTTGATATGCAAAAAATGAGAAATTTTTTCATATTTCTTTCCACAATAATTTTATTTCATTTCTTTGATCTTTGATGTTGTGTCATCAATTAAATATTCCATTCCTCCATTAGCAGGACTGCCTACATACAAACCTCCACTTTTAGTTTTTTCTTATTTAATTGGTTCATGCCCAATTAATTTCTACTCGTCGATGCTAGTTGGGTCATATGCTAACATTTCATCTACTTTTCATCAACCTTTAAAGAAAAAAACCAATACATCAAATGATTTATGCCCATTAACAAGACAAAATAAATTGGTGACAATCCATTCTGGTGAGATGCTGGATATATTGAAACCATTCCCGCAAGCTTTAGAAACCACTTTGGCTCCAGTTCAAGTTTTGGATGGAAAGACAAACTCCTTACCAGAATCTCTTGGCAATCAATCAAGTTCTCTTTTAGTTGCATTTTTCAACAATGAAGATAATTGTAGTTAACAGTTTTCCATCAGTCCTCCATCTTAATTATTGACTATAGATAAAGCAGATGGAGTTAAACTGTCACCAGTGAACATGCCTATTGTGACAACATGTGATCTCTCTGATGGTATGGTTTAAAATTGTTCAGTAGTTTCTGCACTTGAGTCTAGATTAGAACATTATACTAGTAAAAAGCATAAAAACATATCTAAAAAACAAGCAGGTCTTTCAACAAATGAATGTTCAAATAAGATGACAAAATCTAAGCACAACCCTAAAAAGTAGCAGATTCAACAACATGTGTCATTGGTAGGAAGCTCTTCAAATATGGAAAGGGAGTCAAAAGGAGAGGTGGTTGCACATGAGTCTAAACTTAATGGTTCTCATAGGCAGGTGGTGGAGTTAATTTTGATTCAGACTTAATCATCTACCTCAACAACGCCTTTAATGACAGCCCTACAGAAAATAATTAAAGTTGTTGATGGAGGGGCTAATTCTGACCTAGATATAGAAACAGTTCTGCATTCATCACTGCCAGAGCCTGATTTTGCAGCCCGTCCTTGTGGTTCATTTAGCAATCCCACAAAATTTGAAAATATACTATTGCAAAAGAAATCATCAGGAAACATGGTTATTGTTGTGGACACTCCCTCGTTAAGGATATCAAGAGTTTCATCATCTGTAGATGAGATCACCGAAAGGGATATTTCCAGGGGAACCTTGGAACCTTTACAAGATTTAGAATCTGTGAGTGAATTGATCATTGTTGATATGTCTTCATCTTTGGGAAGCTCTGGTGAGGGACATGAAGGAAAAGCATAAACTTTTGGGCTAATTATAGAGTTTTCTACAAAGGATGCTAGAGTAGTAAAGAAAGCAGCAGAAGATATGAATTTTGATAACAATAATTTTCTTGTAGGAACATTGAATAGCCCAACATGCAGTGAGGATGTCATTAAATCATATTGAAAACTTTTTCTAGCAATATGGATAATCCGGGAAGTTTTTTAAAAAAAGAATAAACAATCTGAATCAACAATCGATAATGCTAGACAGAGCTACAGGAATAATTTTGTGAATTCTGTAATTGGAGAGAAGCAAGATCTGGGAAATTTTCTCCATCCTGAGTATGGGATTGTTTTGGTTTCTAATTCCCCATCTAAGTTGTTGATTTCACCTGATGCTGACATAAACAAAGAGTTGAATTATTTTTCCAATTCTGTCATTGGAAAAGAAAAATCTAGTTTGCATGCTAGGGAGAGCAAAACCAATGGAATGCATGAGATTAGGTTGGCATCTCAGCTGGCTACACATGATAATGGCACAATGGTTTTTGATCAAAATCTGCTCAAATAGAAAAAGGGTTAAGTGTTAGTTGTATCTGATCAGTCAAAAAAAAAATACAAGCAAGGTGTCTGAATGGGAATTACAATCAAAAGCTACAACAATCCTCCCTAAAGTTGATATGGCTATTTTGGAGGAAAAACCAGGTTTTTTATCTAGTAACAAATTTGTTGATTGCAAAAAATCTTATGGATATAGAAAAAAAGGTAGGGTTAACTGTGATAGTGCCAAAGTACTTGGGGAAGGTTCAACTGCCAATGTGAAGGCAATTGACACAGAAGATAAGGGTCAAGTATCCACCACTAATAGTGATATTTGTGAAATGTCTTCTCAACTTCAGGTGTCATATTTTCCTGTTGAAAGTGATGGAAAGAGGGATTTAGTTGCTAGATTGAAAGAAAAGGATAATAAAAGTTCTTCCAATGTTTTTGTGAAGAATAGTGTTTCAAATATTGGTGATGCTGCCATGGTAGTAGTTTTCAACAAGAAGAAGAAAAAGAAGGATTTTTCTAGTAAGGAAAATTTTGCAGCTCTCACTGGGATTTATATAATGCTTATAAGGTTCAAGAGGAGAAGGAGGAAGATGTGAACCTTCTAGAAGGTCCATCCAAAATATTAACTGATGTTGTCAAGAGTAAGACATCTTTAAAAGAGCTTGAGAAGAAAGTCCTGAAAGAAGTGGATGACTGGGAAGATGCAGTCAAGCTTTCAACTCCTATGAATCAAGTAGCTATTTTAGTTACTGAATTTTCAGGAGACAGAAAGTACTCCAGAGATTTTTTTGTTGATATTCAAGGATCAATGCAAAGATCTACCAAATCATTTTGAAATTTGTCCAGACATTATTGAATTGCTTGGAGATTCCCAAGCACTTGAGAGTCATGTAGGAGAGTTTGATGCATTAGCGAGCATTGCAAGAGGAATTGGCAGGCAGTTAAGTGGGAATTATCTACTTGAAAGTCGTGGGAGAAACATGGCCAGTTTGTATGATGATAGATGGGCCAAGACGGTGGATGCTTTTGCTGATGGTTGTGATATGCAAATGGATGTGGATCTTAGTGGTTCCTCTCTTTTGTTTCAACCTGGCCAAGGTTATAATATTGGCTTTTCAAGAAATACATATGCAACACAAACGATTATGAATGCCATCCTTCCTAGAGGGCCTTATGTGCAAGCACCACTTCCACAAGTTGGACTAGTGAGAAATAATTTTGATGCTAATAGGTGGCAGTGTGCTTCTGGTTTGCAAAATGGTTTTATTCCTCCTCCATAGCATTCTTTACCCACAATTCATATATTAGAGAATTGATATGAAGTGGGCAAGGTTTCTAATGAGGACCAGTTGAAACAAAGACAAATTAAATCCATCCTTAATAAATTAACGCCCCAAAACTTTGAGAAACTTTTTGAATAGGTCAAAGAATTGAACATTGACTTGGAATCATGTCTTCATGGTATAATGTCTCAAATTTTTGACAAAGCCTTGATGGAGCTGGATTTTGTGAAATGTATGCAAAATTAAATTTTCAACTTGTTGTAGGAATACCATAATTTTATGAACATAATGAGAAGGTTGTTTTCAAGCGATTTCTTTTGAAAAAAGGTCAGGAAGAATTTGAAAAATATGAAAGAGAAGAGGCTGAGGCTGAGAAAGAAAAAGAGCATGGTGAAAAAATCCTTTCAGCAGAAGAAATACGGGAGAAGAAGGTTGCAGCACGATGATGAATGCTAGGAAATATAAGGTTTATTGCTAAGATTTATAAAGAAAGTACACTAACTGAAATAATTATGCATGCATGAATCAAGAAATTAATTGGTAAATTTTAGCATACAGAGGAGGAAAATGTTGAAGCTTTGTGCAAACTGATGAGCAATGTTGGTCATATGATTGACCATTCAAAGGCCAAGGAACATATTGATGCTTACTTCAATAGGATGACAATAATGTCCAATAACCAAGGGCTTCCCTCTAGGTTGAGGTTCATGTTGAAGGATCTGATTGATCCGAGGAGGAATGGATGGAAACAAAGGAAGAAAGTTGAGGGCCCCAGGAAGATAGAGGAAGTGCATCGGGATGCTGTGCAAGAACTACATGGACAGGGAGGCTGCTCTCAAGGTACCAATATGAGACATTTAGGTCAAAGACTTCTGACACCACTTGATCATGGTGTGAGAGGACCTGCGATGCCACCTTACATGTCAGGTGCACAAACGGGTTCACTTCCACATATGGGTGGGATTAAAGGGCCACAACCCCATATGGGACCACAAGACCATGGATTCACTAGTCAAGATGCTTGAATTGTGAATAGGGCTCAATTTGGAAGTTAGTCTATGCCAACCCCTTCAACAAACAAAGCTTTTGATGATGGCCACTTGACTCTTGGTCCTAAATAAAGTCTTGACAAGGGAATAAGAGGGAGGGCTCAGCCTCTCCAATATGCTAAGAGTGCTTTAGCAGATATTCCACCATTCACATCCTCAGTAATAGACGAACAGGTGCAGGACCGATTTCAGGTTGTAGTTCTAATCGGATGCCAGTTGGTATGAGGGATGAAATTTTGACAAGGACTTATGTTGCAGAAAAGCCTTTATTTGAAAAATAATGTGTCCAGGAAAGAAATGTTTTAGATAATTACATAAGAGATTTTAATAATTCATACTCATCAGATGACAAAGGTGGGAAGACTACAAATGCTGAATTTCAATTGCAAGAACATTCTTCTCAAATAACTTTGAGTTCACAACTCATTGAGGTTCAACTTAGGAAAAAGGCTTAAATGGAAATAAAAAAATATTACAGGTGCATTCCTTTACAAATATTCCATGCATTTTCATTATTTATTTTAAAGAAGTCGACAAGTTTCCCTTAATTTTTCTTAATTTTGCATGACATACCATCTAGTGTGAGAGATTTGAAGGAGGCAACTGTTTGTGTAGATGACCTTAAAGCACCATTGTTCCATTCAACTATGGTTTCACTCGGGATATTAGATTCTTTTTTTAGGAAATATGTTTAACTTTATATTCTAGGGAATTTACTTACACATTTATGCAAGTCTGAGCCTATCTTGATAAATCAAGGGCAACTTACTGAAGGGTAATGTGAAATTTTGTGTTTGTTCTTATTCAAGTTTGAATTTATTTAAGGACTGTTATAGTCTATGGTCATTTGTGATTATGAATTACAACTATATATAATTTTGATGTTTTTAGGTTGGAGACTATACTATTTTCATTGGAGGATGCTACTGTTGACATGCCCAAGGCTCCTGAGTTCCTTGGTCATGTAGGGTCAAAATCCACTAAGCTGATTCCATGTCATTAGAAAAATTTTGCATCCTTCCTCAGAAACAAATCCATTATGAAATAGGAGTTTCCCAAGAAGGAATTTATAACATGAAACCAAAAAATTACAAGAAATGCTAGTTTTTCTTTCCAAGGCATATGATAGAAAAATTTTGCTTTATTTAGGGCTACTCATCCATATAGGGTTCAATGTGCAATTGGTTAACTAGATAATGAATTGTCTTTCCTCAATATATGTGAAATTTTAATTAATGGATCAGCCTATTATTCTATCATGACTACAATATACCATGGGTAGGCATGACTATTGTCTCCTCTACCATTTTTTACTGTAGAGTAGGTGGTCTCAACAGAGTTATAACAGAGTAACAAAGAACTATATGCTTGACAACTATACAAATAGTATTTACTTTAAACTTGACATATTTACTCTTTGTTGATTATGTTTTTCTTTTGGGTGATATGACCATGGTAGATGCAATCATGCTGAAGGATACCACCCTTGAAGAGTTGAATTCCTGCCTTAAAAACTACCAACAAATGAGGAGCTACAAGAATCAACACCATATTTGATTTGAAGCTAAATATTCTTATTATCTCCGAGTATTTATTTAATCACAATGACCAATAGATTCTCCTCTTGGATTATTTCTCTCATTCTATTTATTAGTAAAATCCACAAAATGTATCCTTACATTTGAATCTTGGGAAAAAAGCATATAATTGTTATCATTTAAATTATCCATATCTCTTGGAGCCCAAAAATCCATTTGATTTGGATAAGATTTATTTATAACCTCAAAATAAACCCTATTATAAGCTGAAGGACCATTATATCCTCTTGAGTCTTGACAAAGTATGATGGAATGAAATTGGATAAAGACCAGATCTAGGTTTACCATGTTAGAACTAGGTTCATTGAGATGACGACCTTGGTTTGAAGATATCCACCATACAAACTAGGACCACCAATAATTATCATTGCCATCTCTCTTTCATCATCAATATTAACATATTGAGGACCTATAACCCACGGAGGCCCATGGTAGTCATTGCAATGTAATTGATTAGAATACATGCCATTTCCTATTATGATATTTACCACATCTGAAAATGGCATCATTCACATCATTTTGAAGAAGTCTACAAATTAGATCAACCTAATTTTTTTCACATTTACAGCTTCCCTCACATTTGTTGGTTCTTGAATCTCAATAATTTTCATAAAAAAAATAGGCAAAATCAAACAACAAAAATGGTCCACTCTCTTTTCATTTTCTAATACTATAATGAAGATTTATTAGAGACATTGTTTGTTTGTTTGTTTGTTTTGGTTAGAAAAGGGTTTTCTCTTGGTTTTATGTGACTCTCAATTTATCATATGTAGAATGTTGAGAAATTGGAAAGAATAATGTGTGACATTTATCTTGCAGAAATTGATGCTAAATGAAAGGATACATAGTTTAACCAAGTTACAATTCACTTTGGTAAAGGCGGAGGATCATCTTAAAAAATTTCTTAAGAATACACCATATACAAAGTTTGACCATGAGTAATATATCCATTTTTATTTTGTAGATATGTCCTTTTTTCCACCCAAGATATCTCAACAAGAAAAATATTGATATTGTAGAAATTGTTTTAGGACCTCATTGAGGTCAATTTTTCTGATGTCCTATTTGATTGATCCTTTCTCATATGTCAGGAAGGCTTTATATATGAATTAATATGTTCATGAAACAAATAAGATTCAAATTTTATAGATATAAAATATAAAAACAAATGTCAATGTCTTTGTTTTATTTTTACTTGAATCTGTTGTGGGCAGGTTACAGGAAATGTGATTGGAAAAGGGATGGGGAGACAATGCATATCATGTCTTGGATATGGTTCATTTGTTGTTAGAGATCGCTTAGACACCCAAGCCATTGACTTTGGAAATGTTTCTAGTAGGAATTCCTATGGTTTTTAATGTTTTGATTATTTCACCTCATGGTTATTTTGGGCAAGCAAATGTTTTAGGAATTCCAGACATGAAATCAATGGAAAGGTAAAAAAAATTATAATTGCAATTTCCATTCATGATATCCTCTATTTATTTTTTTATTGTATTTTGGATGTTTCTTTTGATTTTGTTTTGTCTTTTAACTATGAAATTGAAAATACTTAGTACCATGTACATTTGAACAACAACCAAATCTTGAAGATGAAATTAGTATTACATTATATTGATTGGAATCGTTATAGCTATTTTGTGTTAAAATATTTTCATTACTATCAGAAAAAGTTACTTTCATGTTGTTATTTGAGTACATGTTGTTTATATACTTGACTATGTTCATGCGTTAGAAAATGAAATGTTGTTGTGAATAAAATGACAAGGATTAAACATCACACCTCAGATTATATGTTGTCACAAGTTATCTAAAGTTTGAGATTATTAGAATATAACTTAGTTGACATGATTTTTCCTAAGCTTTCCTTGAAATTTGAATACTAAGTTACTAAGGAGTTATTTTCTATATATGGTGATATTTTATTTTCTTTGTTTATACAGGTTATCTGGCCAAATTATAGTGGCAATTATCACCCAATGAAGAAAATGTGTTTTAGTTTCTTACTTGTAAGGGGGAAAATGGCTTTGACATTGCTGATGTTGAGGTATATGTCGTATAAAGTATTTATAGTCTAATTTAGTTTATATTCTAGTGTTCATTGTCTTTCATATTTTACACTTTTCATTGTATCTTTTTTTGTTTTCAGAAAATGAACTCAGTATTGATGGTAAGAAGTATGAATTGCAAAAAGAGGGGAGAAATAACATTGGAGAGAAAAATGCAAAAAGAGAGGGAGGAGAATTGGTCCAGTGATACTCTTAGAGCCAAAATCCTGCATAAGACACACATATAAATAACGATGGTCAAGTCTTTAGAGTTGGTGAATTCACCTGCAATGCCTTGAAAACACAACGATAATGTTTTGAAGTGATGAAACACCATTTAATGTGTAAATTGTAGTCCAACCAATATTAATTTGGAAAATCATATTGTAATACTTTAACATTTCATATAAAATAATTTATGTGGTCGAAATTATTTATAGTTGCACTTGATATTGTTTAGTATTGTAATTAGAATATGCAACTTTGTTTTTTCATATTAGATGAACATGCACATTGTATGACATTTTTAAAATCATACAAATTAATTTATGTTGATTAATAATGAACACAAAATCAATTAAAAACTACTAAATTAGTAGTTTATATTGATTAATGATTAACACAAATAAAATGAATATACGAATAAATTTGTCATTTATAATGATTATTAATGAAGGTAAACAAAATGAATATAAAGTACTAAATTAGTCATTTATATAATGAATAAATGACTATTACAAATGATAAATTTGTGAATACAAATGACGAATAAATTTTGCATATATATGACTATTAGTAGCTAATTTACAGTATCTTATAACACGACTAAAATTTAGTCATATTTCTTCGGTCATTAATTGGTTTCAAACAATGACTAAAATTTTCATATATATGACTATTAGTAGCTAATTTACAGTATCTTATAACACAACCTACATTTTGGTCATATTTCTTTGGTCATTAATTAGTTTTCTAGGGTGATCATATAGTAATATATTTTGTTGTATATTTTTTCATTAATTGTGAAAATTAATGACCAAATCAAAGATTAAATCAATGAACAAATCAATGAATAAATTAATGATCGAATCAATGACTAAATTAATGACCAAATATACAACTAGACAACAAAATTGAGATAACCAATTAATGACTAAGCTAAAAATGACCAAAAGTTGGTTGTGTTATAAGACACTGTAAATTAGCTACTATTCGTCACCGACCAAAAAATAGTCGTTTATATGCAAATTTTAGTCATTTTTTTACTAACTAATTAGCCATTTGGTACTAGTGTTTGATCTAACCAGATGTGATATGTTTATACATGGTTATTTGATCAAAAAACTAGTTTGACTTGTGACATGAAGTAAATAGGATTTCAAGTGTACCTTATTGACGAGCTACCAATGAGGTATGATTTTAAGTTATTTTGATTTATTTTTAATCTAATGGAAATTGTGTGTTTGGTACAAAAGAGCATGCAATGCCCAGTTGGGTGGTTGAAACCGACTTCAAGAATTAGCAACATCAACGAAAGGAATTGGAACATGCAACAATATGTTGGTAAAACAATTCAGGAGCAGGGCAATTGTGGGACATTGGTACCAAATAGTGTCCATTGATTTCCGTGAGCATCATATGATCAGTATGATGGTTTTGAGGCAAGGATGTGCCTTTGTTTTTGTATCTTCTGATGCGAGGAAGCATTGACAAGGGATGCACTACCCGTGTAGGGGGTTCCAGTGGAACTTGGAAGGTGTGTGACTGCACAGAAGGTGATGACCGGATTACCCGAGGGACTATGCAACATAGAAGGGAAGGTTGGGGATGTATTTATTTTTGTCATTAGAATTTCCAAATGGAATCATATGCACATTGAGAGTGTGGTCTAGAACAATGAGTTGGTAACTATTCACTTAGAGGACAAGTGGCACAGGATCGTAGCACTAGACATTGGAAGAAATTTTGACTTTGGTGGTGGATTTTGGACTTCTTGGGAAGGAGGTGAATCTTGGTACTGCTTTGAGGGTGGAGGTGTGAGCCTATGGATTCCCTTGATGCAGATTCAGGTATCATATCCTTTATTTTTTGGTTGAACAAATGTGCATATGTGTATATTATTATAAATAATGTATCGAGCTAGATTTATAAAGCTCCATAAATTGTATGATTACTCATTAGTTGAAGAGAATGTGTAGAGTATATGTGATAGTTATTTTAAATATCGTAATGGGATATGTTATAAAGCTATAGTAAACGATATGTTTTTCATGTTTTAGCAATGGTCATTGTAAATACTACAACGAGTTGTGTTCTAAATCTCCATAGGAAGTATGTTTTTTTTTCAATGGTTTTTTGGTTGTAGGTGTCATTGGACATCGAGGACGGTGTTCCCCCAAGGGGGATGCTTCTGTAACAACCCTAGTTACAAATTTATGCAAAAAAATATAATACCAAGGTCATGGGTGATCAAGTGCTCAAAATTATGCTCAAAAATCAAATTTGTCGGATTAATGTGGAACCTGAATGACCATGTAGATCTCGTCATTTTGAATCTGAAAAAAACCATTTCACAAAAAACCGACAGTATATGCTCCTTGAAACGTGTTTTTTCCACTTTTTCAAACATGTAATTAAAAAAAAAAAAATGCAGGACAACCCAGTCAGCAATCCTTACAGCTGATTGGGCATGTCTACGTGATAAGGTGATTGTATAGTTTGACTTGGTCAAGGGTTATATCCAGCGAATAGTTTGGTGCCAAGTAGAGCTTGGTTACTAGTTCAAAACAACTCAATTTTATTAATGGATTTGGTGGCCAACCACAGGCTACCACGTGGCAGCCCGAGGGCCACCAAAATATTAGGTTAAGTCAAAGCAACAACAGGGGGTTCAAAGCCACGACCACTGAGCACCAAGCACCAAGGCATACCATCGCACCACCGCATATGTTCCTTATAATACTATGGGCTCCAATTGGTTTTGTGTTAATTTTTAATGCACATTAGGGAGAGGGGATCAAGGTCTAGCCCCATCCCTAGTCTCCGCCAGAGGCGAGAGCATGGGTGGGAGTCTAGCCCCTCGCCTCCATTCTTAACCATAACCTCCACATTGAATATTACCATCGAGGAATATGAACACCATAGATACTGCCATAGAAACTGCTGGAACTCCAAAAGTATCTACCTATAGCCATAACCACTTGTTGCTAGCAGGCCATGTGTAGAAAATTTGTATAGCGAGCCATGTGTCCAATATGACGTTAATGTCCCGGCGATTGTACTTGTGCGGTATTTTATATATATATATATATATATATATATATATATATATATATATATATATATATATATATATATATATATATATAATGTATTTTAACCATATTTCATATGGTTTTAAATCTGGTTTTTAGGCCCTAGAGGGAAAATTAATGCCCCAACATTTTCACCCTGTTTTTGGCGGAATTTGCGCTTCGATAGTGCTTTCTGGGGAGAAATTATGGGTTCGGTGCGGGATTTTGGGGGAAATTTGGAAAGAATAGCAGAGAAACTAGGGGAATTCATAACTTGATGATGTTTTGGCCAAATTCAATGCAGAAAGACGCTACATAGGCATTTTTTGGCATTTTGGAGCTAATGGAACAGGTTTCAGAGTTGTTTGAGCATTGTAAAGACATGTAATCAAAATTTTTAGCATAATATAAGAGGGCCAAGACATTGGAAGCTGGACCAAGGAAATGTAGCCTAGTCGAGGTGAACTCCTTCATCATGTATTTTTTTGTTAATGTTTATGTTGATGCTCATGTTTGTTATATGATGTTGTGCCGTGTTTTATTTAAGTTAGTTTTCTCATGAAATTCACATAAAAATTCATATTAAACTTGCAATTAACCTCTCAACCCTCACGCACTTTATTTGTATTCTGAATTGGATCTTAGCACAACAAAACTAATATTACCATTTAGATCAAGTTGGTATCAGAGCACTAGGTTTACTTGTGCAAAGAGGATTTAATTTTTTTTGGAAGTGTTTAAATTATTACAAGGTTGAAGCTCAAGAGAGGTGAAGATAAGCTTACGGGTGCAGGTTCTATAGTTGGAGCAAGGAGGAGGGCACAGTTTTACAATCTCCACCACAATATTCACCTCTAGTTGCAGTAGAAGCTTTAGTATGCATACCTCATGAAGGAGGAACTAAAAACATGTCAGAGGATGAGAAGGCTTTTAGGAACCCTTTCTTTGACATGACAGATATGGTGAAGGTCCTCTATGAAGAGAGGAACACAAGGTTGTAGGGTGAAAGCTCTAGGCCTCCAAGAGGAGAGGGTTATCCAGGAGGGGGAGGTAATGGAAATGGTGATAAGCCACCATCTACTCTGCCATATTCACCTTCATCTTCATCCTCTTCCAATAGTACAACCCTTACTCATACTCATCAACCTACCTCGAAAGAAATTGGTAAACAACCCTTGTTAAAACTTGATATTAAATTTGAGATGACTATGTATAATGGTGAAGTGAATGCAGAGAACCTTGAAAATTGAGTTCGTTATTTGGAGGTCTATTTCATAATTAAAAACCTTCAAGATGATGATACAAAGGTTCATCTAGCTTCCTTGAGACTAGAGGTTGTAACACTATTATGGTGAGAAGCCAAGACACAATATGAGATTAAAAAACGTGGTAAGATCTCACTCTCTTGGTCTAATTCCATTGAAACAATTAAAAGAGAATTTTTCCCTCTATCATATATGCAAAAATCCATCATGAATTGGAAAAACTTTAGACAACTTAAAGGTCAAAGTGTGCATGATTACACCCAAGAATTTAGAAAAAGAGCTCTTATGTTAGGTGTTGATTTTCATTCACAAGACACGTTGCTGAATTATTTAGGGGGTTTACATAGCTACCTAAGGCATACTATAATTATGTTCAATTCCACTAGTCTAGATGATGTTTGTGTGCAAACCATTCACCTTGAGGCAAGACGGAAAATATTCCAAAAGAGGGTAGAAACAAGACATCTAAGGGTGGAGAGAAAGGAAAGGGTTTCAAAGGAAAATAAAAGAAAAATTAATCCATTAAAATGGAAGGAGATAAAATGACATGAAAACATTTTTCCAAGGAGGGTCACGATGAATACCATTGATGGAAGTTTCTTCCAGAGATGAAGCCAAAGAAATTCAACAACAAAGGGAAGGAAAATACAAATGCAATCACTCAAGAGGATTTGGGTTTTGATTCGGGTGATGAAACTAAAATTACAACCATGCGTATGAAGGGAAAATAATCTATTGCTAGCATTAGTTCATCAAATTTTCACACTAGTACTCCAAATGATGAAACAAGGATTGAATGATTTCATGTGAGGGTGATATCAAAACATACAAAAATCAACACACTATTTGATAGTGGGTCTCAAGCCAATTTCATATCTGAAGACTTAGTCAGGAAACTTAATCTTGAAACCATTCCTCATCACAAACCATATCCATTTGGTTAGATATGCAAAAACACAAATTTGCAGGTTACAAGAAAGTGTATTCTTTGGTTTGCAATCACAACAAACTTCATTGACGAAACTGAATTAGATGTTGTAATGCTTTATATTTCAAGAATTGTTTTGGGTAGTACTTATCTCTTTGGTAGAAAATCCATCTTCTATCACCATGAAAACAAGTACCACTTGTTCAAAAATGATGTGGAGTATGTTTTGAGAGCTCATCGCAAGGAAAATAAATATTTCAATAGTTAAAGTAGGGAAAATGAAAATACTAGTGAATTCGAGCAAGAATTGTCTACTTCTTATGATTAAACCAAAGAATCATGTTGATTATGAAACATTTCAGGGTTGTGATCCAAATTTTAAATTTGATTTGGTTGATGTAATTAACCATGATGATAAGGTGTTTGAGGATGTGAAGGGATTGCCTCTCAAGAAGAATGGAATCCCACATGAAAAACCTTTGCAGCAATAATGTTCTTTTTATGACATTGGCATGCATGGGATGTCAAAAATGTGAAGTGTAGAAATGCCAAAGAAAAGGAAAAAGTTTTTGAACAATGGAATCGCTCGACCATATCTTCCGCCATGCAATTTACCTATGGTTTTGGTTCCCAAGAATAATGGAAAACATTTTATTGTGAGGGACAAAAGGAGTGGTTTTCATCAAACAAGAGTTGTTGAAGGAGTTATGTGGAAGACAATATTTAACATCAAACAAGGTTTGTTTGAATAGATTCTTATGTTTTATGGAATTTTCCATACTCCTTCTACTTTCATGCATATGAAGAATGATGAGTTGGAGCCATTTATATATGTGATAGCCCACTTGTATGACATTTTCATTTTTAGAAAATTTCACTATGAACATGTCATGGATGAGAGAAAAATACTTGATGTTGTCAGGCATGAATTTTTTTTTTTTAATATGTCAAAGTATGATTTGGATAAAACTTTTTTGATGTACATGGGCTATAATTTTGGAGGAGGTAAGTTGAAGGTAGACCTCTCCGAGTTTGACACCATTGTGGATTGGTCAACGCCCAAGATGGTCATCTTGATAAGAGGATTTTGGGGAGAAGCCCAATGTTGGAGGAAATTTTTTGTTAATATTTCTTCTATTTTAGCTCCTTGGCATGCATTGACATGTGTGCTAAAGTTCTTCCAGTGGGGAGGAAAAAAACAAGACGCATGTTATGCTTCGAGGAAAAATATCATTTAAACTCTTTTACTTGCTCTTTTAAACTTGAAAATCTCATTTGAGTTTTAGGTTGATCATTTTGTTTTACATGAAATTTATATTCAACAATATGCATACTTTCAAGATGTACATTCAAGTTTGAGTCAAGTAAACCAAGTGCTGGAATTTTGTTTACCATTTGCATCATAATTTGTTGTGTCTTCGTGGTAAGAAGAATGTTTCTTTTGATGGCGACATGGAGAAACCCAAGAATTTCATTAAACAACTCCAAATGGTATAGAAAACAGTGTAATATCATCTTGAAAAGAGAAAAGGAAAGTACAAGTATTGTATCAATTGCAAGCACCAAGTCGATGATGGAGTTTGGCGTCACTTTTGTAAGGAGAGGCTTCAATGTTAAGAACAAGGAGAGAATGGTCAGATTCCATCTTTTCAATATTTTTCTTTAGAATTCATTAATGAGATTCATCAAGACTCCATTTGTGATAGAAGAATAGAGTATTCAAGGTGAGGGAATGTTGGTTACCGTCGAGTGAATCTCAAGGAAAAAAATTTGTTAAAGTCCAAATGGATCGAGATTGGAAAGGTGAGGGGGTTATACCCTCATCTACATGATAGTTGAAAGTGATATTTTGGGGTCAAAAAGCTTTAGATGGGGAGGAGTGATCAAGTGCTCAAAATTATGCTCAAAAAATCAAATTTTTCATATCGGTGTGGAACCTGAATGACTACATAGATCTCGCCATTCTAAGTCTAGTGCAACTCGTTTCGCAGAAAATCATCATTGTATGCTCCCAAAAATGTGTTATGTCCACTTTGTCAAAAAGGGAAATTTAAAAAAAAAATGTAGGATAGCCCAATCAACAGTTCGTACAACTGACTAGACATGCTTACGTGGCAGGGTGACTGTATAGTTTGACTCGGTCAAGGGTTATCTTTAGCGAATGGTTTGTTTCCAAGTGGCACTTGGTTACTGGTTTGAAATGGCGCAATGTTACTGGTGGATTTGGTGGCCAACCATAGGTTTCCACGTGGCCCAGACAGGGGCCGCCATGTGGTAGCCCGAGGGCCACCAAAATATTGGGTCAAGTCCGAGCAACAAGAGTAGGGGTCGAACCGACGACCACTGAGCACCAAGAACCAAGGCATACCATCACACCACTGCATGTATTCCTTATAATACTATGGGTGCCATTTTTTTTGTGTTAATGTTGAATGCATGTTGGGGGGAGGGGGTCGGGGTCTAGCCCCAACCCTGGTCACTACCAGAGGCAGGACCATGGGCAGTAGGCTATCCCTACGCCCCCATTCTTAACTATAATCGACACATTGAATGTTACCATTGGGGAATGTGAATGCCACAGATACCACCATGGAAAATACCAAAACTCCAATGGTCTCTAACCGTAGCCATAACCACTCGCTACCACTGCGCCATGTGTCCACTATGAAGTTAATGTCAGAGGTTAGCCCTAACCGTGTGGCCTTTTATATATACAAAATTTATTTTTAACCATATTTCATATGATTTTAAATCCATTTTTTAGGTGTTAGAGGGAGAATTAATGCCCCGAAAATTTCACCCTATTTTTGACGGAATTAGCACTCCGACAATGCTTTTTGGGGTGAAATTATGAAACCAGCTCCCAAAATAGAAGAAAATATAGATCAACGACTTAGAAATTTTCCTCTTTGAGGGGGAAGCATCCTTTACATTACATACATGAAAAATTATTGAATGATACAAAAGACAAAACCTCATTTCTATATATAGGAGTCCAAGGGATCACAATATAATCCTAGCTGACATAACAATAACAATGTAAGGGCACAACAATAACAATAGTGGGTTTCTATGGGGAAAAATAATAACAATATGGGGACTACATGGGCACAAAAATAAAAATAAGGGGGATACACTAACAATAACAAGTGACCTATTATAGTGACCTAGCATTCCCCTCTCCTTAAAAAAAGTGTTGTCCTCAACGCTAGAGTAGTTCTAGATACTTTGTATAAAATTCTCATCCTCCCAGCTTGAATCTTCAGTGGATAAGTTCTTCCAGTTGATGAGATACTCTGAAATTGATCGATTTCATAGCTTTATAGTTCTTGTTTCCATGACTACTTTAGGTTTTAATATGATTTTTCCTTCTCTGTCAAGTTATGGCAATATTGTTTAAACTAGGAGCTTGTTACCTATAACCTTATTTAAGCATGAAACATGGAAAACAAGGTGCAATCGAGAAGATGCAGGAAGCTCCAACTTGTATGCCATAGTACCAATCTTTTGCAACACTTTGTAAGGAACATAATACTTTGGTGATAATTTATTATCCTTCTTATCTTGTTTGAGAGACATTTGTTTGTATGGTTGTAGCCGTAAAAATAACCAGTTGCCTACATCAATACTTATTTAACTGTGATGTTGATATGCCTATTGTTTCATTCGATTATTCGCTAAGGTGAGGTTATCATTTAAGAGTTGGAGAACTTGTTGTTGATGCTCGATGTGATATTCCACTACTTGAACCATAGAATTTTATCTTAAAGATGATGTGATGGAGGGTGGATGATATCCATAAAGTGCCATAAATGGGGTCATTTTTGTTGCAGTATGGAAGGAAGTGTTATACCACCATCCAGCTAGAGGTAACCACTTAACCCATTGTGTCTATTTATCAAATACAAAGCAATGAAGATATCCTTCCAAAAAATTGTTCACTATCTTAGTTTGCCCATTAGATTGAGGATGATATAATGAGCTATGAGCTAATTGAGTACTCAAACAAGAAAATAATTCCGTCCAAAAATTTCTTGTAAAAATGGGATCTCTGTTTCTTACAATAATATTTGGGTTTCCGTGTATCTTTTGAATTGTTTCCATAAATGGAGTAGCAAGTGTACTACTTTAAATGGATGAGATAATGCACAAAAGTGTGCATAATTGGTAAGTCTATCAACTACCACCATGATGAAAATATTTCTTTCAGACTTGGTTAAACCTGTGATATAATCCATTGAAACCTCCTCCCAACACTGACTTGGAATGGATAAAGGTTGTAACAGACCTGGGGTCTTAATCGTCTCAAATTTATTTTGTTGGCAAACCAAACATTCTGCCACAAACTTTTGAATATTAGATTTAAGGCCATCCCAAGAAAAACCTTCTTAACCCTATGGTAAGTTTTTTAAAATCATGAGTGCCCTCCTAAGGGAGATGTGTGAAATTCCAAAAGAATCTTTTGTTTGAGTTGGGAATTCTTACAAAGATATAAGTGATCTTTGTACCATAATGAATCATTTATCCAGCATAATGTTTCAGATGTTCTGGGATATTGTTGCAACTTTTGAATGAGTGTCCACACCTCTTCATTATTCTTCCATTAATCCCTTTCTTCAGTTATCCACTTAGGTTGGGTAATAGAAATGGCACAAAAAAATGCTTCCACATCCTCATCCTTTCTTGAGTTTGCATATGCAACAACATTTTGATTCCCTTTTTTGTAGATGATTTCAAAGTCATAACACAACATCTTTGTGACCCATGTTTTCTTCTCTTCTCAACATAATCTTTATTCCAAAAATTATTTAAGACTATCTTGATCTGTTTTTACCTTGAAGTGTCTTCCCATTAGGTAACCTTGCCATTTCTTTAGTGCATGTAGTATTGCCAACATTTCCTTCTCATAAATAGGTTCCAGTAAATACTCTCCTTTGATTGGAAAACTTTCAAAAGTAATGGGTCTTCCTTCTTGCATTAAAACCACACCAATTATATCATTTCCTGAGGCATCACATTCTACAATAAAGGTCTTTGTGAAGTTTGGTGTAGCTAAGACCAGTGATTGGAACATTGCCTCTTTAAGATGTTCAAAGGCCTTAGTTGCTTCTAGAGTCCAAGAAAATACATCTTTCTTTAGTAAAGATGTCAAAAGTGCAATATTTTCCCATAATTCTTAAGGAAATTGTGATAATACCTTGTTAACCCCTGAAATCCTTAAAGATGCTTTATGGTTGTTAGGATTTTCCATTCCTTAATGAATTGAATTTTGTTAGGGTCTACCTTAACACCCTTACGAGATATAGTATGACACAAATATTCCACCTCCTATACCCCAAAGAAACATTTGGAGGTTTTTGCATATAATTGTTTCTCCTCCAATAGTTTTAGCACCATGTCAATAGGTTGAAAATGAACCTTCCAAGACTTGCTGTAAATTAGTATATCATCAAAAAATACTAACACAATTTTTCTAAGGAAGGGTTTGAAAATAAAATTCATCAAACCTTGAAATGTGGAAGGTGCATTAGTAAGGCCAAAAGTCATGACCAAAAATTTGTAATGACCCTCATGAGTTATGAATGTTGTTTTCATAATGTCTTCAGTATTCATTCTAATTTCATGATATCCAAAAGGAAGATCCAACTTGGTGAAGTAAATTGCTCCATGTAATTCATCCAATAATTCATCAATGACATGGATGGGAAATTTATCTTTAATAATGAGCTTGTTGAGCTCCCTATAATATGGAAACATATGTCATGATCCATTCTTCTTGTGCACCAATACTATAGAAGAAGAGAAAGAACTTTGACTAGGTTGAATTATACCAGCCTCTAGCATTTATGCAACCATACATTCAATCTCACTCTTTTGAGCATAAGGTTATCTGTAAGGCCTGATGTTTGGAGGAACACTTCCTTGAATCAAATGAATAGCATGATCATGATCACAAATAGGTGGGATTCCTTTATTAGTCTCAAATACCTTAGAATTATTGTCCAATACTTTTTTAATATCTGGAGAAATAGATGATTTTGATGTTTGAACCTGTAGTGAGCATAATTGTGAAATTACGTCTTATTGTTATTTCTTCGAGATATTTTTCGTGACATTAGAGCTAATTATATTTATTAGTTTCCCTAAAATACCCCAAAATTCAACTTCCTTTTCTTCCAAAAAAAAATTCAAGAAGCATTCTTGAAAATTAAAAGCTACTGTCCCCAACTATTGTAACCATTGTACTCCTAGTACAACATCAGCACCATCCAGTGGGATGGAGAGCATTGGATTATTCAATACATATTACCCCATGGTTAGTTTTATATTTTGTCACTTTCCATATAAGTTTATATAATTTCCTCCATTTCCAACCATCACTTCACATTTTGGTGTTGGGTATTGGAAGAAATTCAATTCCTTGGCTACCTTACAAAGAATAAAATTATGGGCACTACCCAAATCAATCAGAACTATTACTTTTTTCTTCTTGATATGCCCTTCTATATTGAGAGTTTGAGGAGTGGTAATTCATGCCAATGCATTATAGGATATTTTCAGATTTATTTCCTCTTCCTCTAGGGTTGGTCCCTCGTGTATGTCCTCTTCTTTTGAACTTTCTTGTTCCTTTTCTTCCTTCTATTCACAATCTATGTAAAATAATTTCTTCTCGACACACTTATGACCTTTAGTGTATTTGATATCACAATTGTAGCAAAGCCCTCTTGCTATTTTTTCTTCCAATTGTTGTGGTATTAATCTCATAGGTTCTGAAAGTCTAGGAGTAGCAATACTTCCATATTTATAGTTATGAGTGGTAGGTTTCCTTGCCACCATATTTTTTCTTTCAATTTTTCTTGCCAGCCTGAATGCCTTCTCCAATGAATCGGGTTCCCAAAGGTGATCCTCATGTTGGATGTTATCCTTTAAAGTCCCTATGAAGGCATCAATCTTGTGTTCCTCAGGAATTTCAGTTACCCTTATATTCAATTTTTGGAATTCCTCAATGTGCTCCACTGTTGAACCCTTTTGTTTGAGATTTATCAATTGGCTAAAAAAGGTGTTTCCCTTTGTATCCTCATAATGTGCTATAATTTCATCTGTAAAAATTGACCAAGTGACAATTTTTTTATGAGAGAAAATCCATCTATACCTTACAAATGTATTTTGTTCTAAATATAAAGTTGCAATGTGTACCTTTTGTGTGTTTTTCACATTATGTAGATCAAAATATTGCTCCATCTGTAGCCATGAAACTTCCTCATATCAATCTTTGGAATATGCTTGGTCCTAAATCCAAGGTTAGAGTCTATGAAATCATGATTAAAATTTCTTTTTTTCTCATCATGAGTTTCATCTACTAATATTTTTCCATTAGGAATCATTTCTTGTAGAAGCTTTGTCAAACCTTCCTTCAAACTTTCCATGTTTTCTTTACCATTAATCTTGGGTTCCACGCCATTTGTTAAAACCATCCAAATATCCATGTATTTCTTCAAACCATCCATATAGCTTCCATTTCATTTTTGGTTACTCTTTGTGAGAGTGAAATTTATTGCACATGGCCTCGTAATTTTGATATATCATGGTGCATTTTTTCCTCTTCATGTGTCATAGTAGAGCCTTGTGAGGGCTTAATGGGTGTGGAATTATTTTTGGGGGAAATTTTAGAACCAAATATTGATATCTATTCTTCAATATGCCCTTGTAATCACTTCAAACTGATTTTTCAAACAAGGCTTATGCAATTTTTAAAAACAAGATACGCACCTTTCTCTTGCTTTTTTGGAGATCGATATTAAAACTTCTTTATATTTGTAATTTTGGATCCCCAAGATTCGATATTTGGTCTTGTAGTATCCCTTTGAGTCTTATTTATTGTAATGTTCCTAATTTTAGCCTCAAGCTAAAATGAAACATTATAGTTGCATATTATCATTTTGTTGAATAAAAGTGGGTAAAGTGACCCATTCATGTAATAAATAGGAATAAAATCCCTTACAATGTGAAAAGGGATCATCATGGAGCTGGATTTCACACCCTCATGTGTGAAAGAGGTTAAAATGCAAATCGACAAGGCCTAATTGACCAAGTCAAACTGCGTTTGCATGAGTTAGAAAGCACTAAGTGGGATAGCACAGTTTTAGTGGAGGAATATTCCATGGGGGAGGAAAATTCTAGAGGAAGGAAGGAGGAGACTTCGTTGTGTTTAAAAAAGAGGCAAGGCAGCCCACTGAGATTATCTTGGATCATTTGATTATTTGTCTATTCAAACAAATTGCTTCCTCTTGCTGTTCAGCAGAGCTGTAGTGCCCTCAGGCACGAGGGAGTCCTGTTGAGCATGGAAAATTTTAGGGGCTAATATTCGCAGGTGGGCTAATTTTCCATGGTTTTTCCAAAAAAAAGATTCGCCAATTTCCATTTTTTTATAAAAGTGATTCGCCCAAATTTTACAATATAAAACTATTTTACCTTAAAAATCGCCAACATTATATAGAAAATATATATAATATCATTATAAATTTGAATACTTTTACAAATACATTAGTAAATATTTTATATTTTTCACATTATGGACTAGTGAGATTTGCCAATCTTTTAAACTTCAAAATAATTTTCCATCCTTAAAATTTTCCCTGCTGTTGAGGATTTCCTCTCCTTATTGAGTAGCTCATGAAGGACTGCACTCATCCTCCATATTTCGGCATTCAGGCCATAGCATCAGCCTACTCCATCAGCGCAGTGTCTGTAGCATATTATTGTGCAGTGTTGTGGGATGTTGCTGGGGAGGTTTCCACACACCATTTTGAGATGATCTTTCAGAGGAGGGAGGTTATCTACTTCCGGGAGGTTAGTGAGAATTGTTCCAGAGCTTATTCCACTATCTTTGGCTGAAGGCCAACCAACACCATTAGTTACAACGCAGACCCTCTCATAGACTGCGTTCTTGTTGAGGAATATTTGCAGTGAGGGTGCTATGGATATTTCAGAGGGTGAACTCTCTTGTGTTGGGATCAACCTGACATTTGGGAGAATCATTGGAGAAAGTCACATCATCAAATTCAGCCATTCAGCTTTCTCCATTCCACTCCATATATTGAGTTGCTGCAGCTACCCAGCAACTCCAACATTTTGACAGTTTTGCGTATTTCAGCCAATCCTTCTAGGATTGACTTGAGGTAGTGATTGGGAGCTTAGGTATTCTCTCCCAATGATGTGTGAGCCATGTATATGCATATCCATGATGTTTTTCACTCAGTACAACATTCTTCCTTCTATGACTGTGCAATCCCTATTCATGGGCATTCTGCTATGGAGGATCACTTTGTATTTTGGTATATGTTTTTATAGAAGGCTTCTTGCCTTGTTCTTTTGATGTTCATTGTATCATTTGCTGCTGATATTCATAGTAAAATGGCTCAAGGGTTTTCATACATTTTGGCATAATTTTTATTCACTACTATTTCCATTTTATGTCTTTATATTGCTGTAGCTGCATTTTTGGGTTATCTTGAAAGATTCCTAATCTTGTTGTATTCCCTCTTAGGAATATTGTCCCTTAACAACACTCTATATAAAAAGTTTGATAGTGGGCCAGGAAGCCTCTGGAGCTCATCCTTCTTTATGAAGGTGAAAAATCCAGTAAATTCCCCTTCAGTCTATCTTTGGAATAGACTTGCTTGTCGATTGACAATGTTTCTAGAAAACGAAACATTACATTTATAATGCCACAAGTCAGACCTAATTTGGATTCTTCAAGATAAAGTTATGCCCAATATCCCACAATGACCTAATTATGGGATGGTTCCATAGAAAACAATTATATGGCATGCCACATGTCACTGTTTTGACCTTCGGCTATGCAATCAATACACAAGAAACTAAAGTTTGTGCACTTTTGGTCACTTTTTACATAATTCCTATCTGATATTTGAGACAAAAGTTATGATGATTTTCCCCCGACCACTTGTTTGAGATGAAATTATGGAGCTTGCAAAAACGCTAATTTCCTCGTATCATATCTCCTAAAATATAGTGAACCAAGATCCGAAAATTTTATACAAAGTTCCTTAGGATTTTGGCTCAAATGGGTTTACTTTTTCAGGTTTTGAAACTTCATAGAAAGCAAGTTATAGAAAAAATTCCAGGATGACTAGTTTGCAACCAAACCCTAGAATCCAAAGCTATGAAACCAAATGGTATGAAACCAACTCACAAAATAGAAGAAAATATAGATCAATGACTTAGAAATATACCTCTTTGAGGAGGAAACCTCCTTTACATTACATAAACGAATAATTCTTGGATGATAAAAATGAAAAATCTTCTTTCTATATATAGGAGTCGAAGGGGTCACAATATAATCCTAACAGACATAACAATAGAAATGTAAGGGCACAACAATAACAATAGTGGGCTTCTATGGGGCAAAATAATAAAAATATGGGGACTGCATGGGCACAATGCTAATAATAAGGGGGCTACACTAACAATAAAAGTAAGGGGATACACTAGTATTATAGGGACCTAGCAGGTCACTACATGGCAGCTCGAGGGCCACAAAAGTATTAGGTCAAGTCCGAGCAGCAACAGCGAGTGTCGAACCCGTGACCATTAAGCATCGAACACCAAGGAATATCATCACACCACTGTATATATTACTTATAATACTATGTGATCCATTTTGTTTTTTGTTAATGTTAATTCACGTTGGGGGGAGGGAGTCGGGGTCTAGCCCGAACCCTGGTCACCGCCAGAGGTGGGGCTATGGGCAGGAGGCTAGCCCCACGCCCCCATTCTTAACCATAACCGCCACATTGAATGTTACCACTGGGGAATTTTAACTTCATGAATAACACCACGGAAAATTCTAGAACTTCAATGGTCTCTAATGATATCCATAACCACTCGCTGCTACCGCAACATGTGTCCACTATGAAGTTAATGTCGACAGTTAGCCCTAACCACACGACCTTCTATATATAATTTTTTTATTAACCATATTTCATATGGTTTTAAATCTAATTTTTAGGCGTTAGAGGGAAAATTAATGCCCCAAAAATTCCACCCTTTTTTTGGCAGAATTGGATCTCTAATAGCGCTTTTTGGGGAAAAATTATGGGTTCGGTGCCAAATTTTGGGGAAAATGTGGAACGAATAGTGGAGAAATTAGGGAAAGTCATAACTTGATGATTGTTTGGCCAAATTCGATGCATAAAGAGAATACATCGGAATTTTTCGGCATTCTGGAGCTAATGGAATAGGTTTCAGAGTTGTTTGAGCATTGTAAGCACATGTAATCACACTTTTGAGCATAATAGAAGAGGGCCAAGCCATTGGAAGTTGGACCAAGGAGACGTAGCCCAAGGAGGGTGAACTCCTTCATCATGTGTTGTTGTGTTACTATTTATGGTGATGTTAATGTTTATTAGATGTTGTTGTGAAATGTTTTATTTATGTTAATTTTCTCAAGAAATTCACATAAAAACACATAAAAACTCATATTAAAATTGCAATTAACCTCTCAATCCTTAAGAAATTTCTTTATATTATGAATTGGATCTTAGCACAGAAAAAATAATTTCCCATTCGGACCAATGGGACATGTATTCCAAGTTGAATGGTGGGAAAAACATCGTAGCAGGTATTCATTTCAGTTACTATGGATAAAGGAAATTGGAAAAGGAAATGGTTAAGGCTTTGGCAAGGAAAAGTGGCATTTATTGGAAATTATTTATGAAAATAATGGAAAATAGGATAAAAGAGAGGTGAAAGGTCACAGGTTGCATGTGAGGAGGAAAATGAAGGAATATAATGGAAAATGAAGAAAATAGAGGCGTCATTGATAAAAATGCTTCTGAGGATCAATTGGCAAGATTTTTTCTCAACCTTTTGTCAGTTCTATGGTAGAGCTCTCATTCTATTCTCTCTCTCATACTCTTAGACACTTATATTTTTCTTTGAGCACTCTTTTAGGAGTGTGGAATACTTTGGATTTGGACCAAGAAGGTAAAGGAAATCCAAGAAAGCACAAGAGGGCATCAGGATCAGCAACTACAATGAATTTTGTTTGCAGGTACCAAGTTGCATGTATGTATTCCTCACTAGTTTCGGTATGCATTGCATATGCATGTGGTTTCTTTGTCATGATCTATCATTGGCATGGAGGATTTAGAGGATTAACAGTGGATTTTCCTATCCTTTCCATTTCCTAGATAGCCATGGTTTTGTGGGTTCGTTTCATTTTTTTTTCTAGTTGGTTCCCATGTCCCTTTAATCGTGGGTTGAGTTACTAGTTCCTGAAGTCTTGGTTGGAAAAATTCTCTCCGGCCCTATAACAGCTTGAGTTGAGTTACTAGACCTGGAGCCTTGGTTGTACAAATTCTCTGGAGCCCTTGGTGGGTTGAGTTACGAGTCCTTGAGCCTTAGTTAGACAAATGTTGTCGAGCCCGGTAATAGTTGTGGGTTGAGTTACTAGTCCTAGAGACTTGGTTGGAACAAATGCTATGGATCCCTTAACAACTTGGGTGGAGACAAATCTCGTGATTGTTGTGATGTCCAACCATGAGTTGGAATCACTAGTTGAGGGTTGAGGTGGTTTTTCCTCTAGAAGCTTTGGTGTGTTTTTGATAGATTTGTTTTATGATATCCCACATTCATGCTTGGAATATGCCACTGGACTGAATAACTAAAGAGATGTTTGGCTCAGCCATGTCTATGGTCGGGTGGAACGTGGGATTCCCATACTTGGTTGCATTTTTCTTATGAAAATAAGAGTTATTTTCCTCATGTATTGATGGGTAAATATGCTCGGTATTATTTGGATTATATGGATATTATATGCTCGTCATTTCTTTTGTTTATATGTTGGTTATGAATTTGTTCAATGATGGTGATGATGTATGGATCTCATCATGTTTTGATGTTTAAATGAATGAACAATGTATATATTCCCAAATAGATGGTAATGAAATTAATGTGATGAGGCAATAATGTTTCTTAGTGATTCTAAGATAAGTATGAGACCCCTATGCTCAGATATGTTATTTAAACCTATAGATTACATATTTGTGACATGTGTGACAAAATTATTGTCATGGTTAGTAGGGGTCCAGTCAATTCCTTATTCAATCGTTTTCTTTTGCATCGTTATTCTGTGGTTATGTTTCATTTTTTAAAGTGTCATGGTGTTCTAGGCAGTGACCTAGGCTCTGGGCCTAAAAAAGTAGATCAACTCCCAGGGACACTGGCACAGGTATGAGGAAAAAGGTCCCTGGATTCCTGGATGCCCATTCTGTGGGAGCATCTAGAGCCTCCCAGAGCACCCTTTCCCATATCAATGGAGAGTATAGGGGTTGAATGGTAAAAAAACCCAGTGGGACCTTGGGGCTGGTTACGTGAGTGGTTGGGATGGCTTATGGGAGTTTGTTTGCTAATATGGAAGGTATGTGTGATGTGTTTCCATCGATTCCACTTCCTTAAGGTCACTTAGGACGTTGAATTAGATCATAATATCCTCTCATCACATGTTTACCCTCGTTGGTCGATTACTTGGGTAGATGTGGGAGGAGGGTGTTACACATACCCAACATAATCCCCTTTGGTCTCTCATGAAATTGAACCTGTAATGTATTTCGGTCATATAATGTGATCCTAACCCTCATACACCGAGGGGGAATCTGTTATCATCTAAAAGGTGATCACCTATCCATTTTATACTAGGATGATCGACACACACCATGTTATATGGCTTTTACACTAGAGAGAGAGAGAGAAAGAGAGAGAGCGAGAGCCCATCCCATGGAGGGGAATGATATAGACCCAATTATCCACTCTTCTCCAATGGGTGTTTTCCTCAATTATAGTAAAAATTATTTTATCTCCATTCGGTTTTATTGTTTCATTTGTTGTCATGTTTTTTTCAATATTTGCATATTATTTTTGCAGGGTTTTTTAATAATATTTTTTCATATCTAAAGAGAATTAGCAGCATTTTATTTTAATTTTTATATGTTTTTAGGTGGATCATCACAAAATGAATAAGAATAATACTTTTGGTACCCTTTCTCATAATTATTCTCCTAACATCATCCCACATCTAAAAAATATATCCAAGCTTGAAAAATAAATTTTGTACAAATGTTTATTCCTGAATTTGCTAGAATAGTAAGACCTATTCATTATTTGTTGAAATATGATCAAATTTTTAAATTGGATTTAGATACTAAACTTTCATTTCAACAAATTAAATGTGTTATTTCTTCTACCCCTGATTTAGATACTCTTAAATTTTCAAAGGATTTTACTATTTGTACTAATGCAACTAAAGAGGTAATCTCAACCATATTGTTATAAAAAAACATGAAGGTTAAGAGAAACCAATAGCATATATGAATCAAGTATTATATGATATGCCTTTAACATATTCTTATATCAAAAAAATGCTTATTCTTTTGTTAAATCAATTGAAAAATATAGCCATTTGGTCCTACAAAAGGATACTGAAGTTGGAACTCCTTTACTTGCTATCAAATTTTTTTATCACATAATATGTCATCTAGTAAGTTAGCCCATTAGTTAAGAAAGGTGAAAGAACATGATTTAACTATTACTACTTCCCATACCATTAAAGAAAGATATTTTTCACTACACCTTGCACAATATCTACAAAATTCTGAAATGTTGATTCCAATCAACAAGATTTTTATTCTGAATTATTTTTTATTCATTTTAATGAACATGAACTTAATGATCATCATTGGTACCATGATAATATATTTTATTTATTCATCAAAAATGTTCTAATAATCTAAATAAAATTCAAAAAAGAAAACTCAGATTAGACACAACCAAATATGTTTTTTTTAGGTGAATATTTGTTTATAAAATATCTAGAATGGATACTATTAATATGTGTTAGTGAGAAATCTAGTAATGAAATATTAAAATTGTAACAACCCCTGGTTAAAAATCCATGTAAAAAATATAAGACCAAGGTCATGGGACACGTATTCCAAGATGAATGTTGGGAAAAACAACCTAGTGGGTATTCATTTGGTTTATTATGGTTAAGGAAATTGGCAAAGGATTTGGAAAGGAAAAGTGACATTAATTGGAATTTTATTTATGAAAATAAAAGAAATGTGAGAAAAGGAAGGTGAAAGGTCAGAAATTTTCATGAGAGTTAAATTGAAGAAAAAATGAATGAAAATGAAGAAAATAGAGGCCTTAATGATAAAAAGGCTTCAAACGATCAGTTGGTAGCTTTTTGTTTGGATTTTTTTTAGTTCAGCCTTTAGCACTCTCATTCTATTCTCTCTCTCTCATACTCTTGGAAACTTAGAGTTTTTATTGGAGCACTCTTGGAGGAGTGTGGCATACTTGGTATTTTGAGCAGGAACGCAAAGGAAAATCAATAAATCGCAACAAGAGAGTGGGATTAACAACTACAATGGGTTTTCCTTTTAGGTACTGAATTGTATGTATTATTTCCTTGCTATTTTTGGCATGCATGTCACATGCATGTGATTTCTTGGTTATGATATGTCATTAGCATGGGGGATTTCCTGGATTAAGAGTGGTTTCACCTAGCCTTTCCATTTCTTGGATAGCCATGGTGTTGTGGGTTTACCTTTATTTTCTAGTTGGTGCTCATGTTCCTTATGGTTGTGGGTTGAGTTACTAGTTCTCGAAGCCTTGGTTGGAAAAATTCTCTGAAAGCATTGTAACATCTTGGGTTGAGTTACTAGTCCTGGAATCCTTGGTTGGACAAATGCTCTAGAAGCCCTATAACATCTTGGGTTGAGTTACTAGTCCTGGAAGCCTTGGTTGGACAAATGATCTGGAGCTGAGGGGCACCTGTGGGTTGAATTACTAGTCCTGGAAGCCTTGGTTGGACAAAAACTCTAGAGAAGTTGTGGGTTGAGTACTAGTTCTAGAAGAATTGTCTAAATAAAAGCTTTCAATCCTGATGGCAGTTGTGGGTTGAGTTATTTGTCCCAGAATTCAGGTTGGAACAAACACTATGGAGCCCTGGATAGCTTGAGTAGTCACCAATCTATTGATGGGTAGTGATGTATGACCATCTAGTGGAGTCACTCGTTGACGGTTGAGATCATTTGGCCTCAATAAGCCTTGGTTTGGTTATGTTTGGCTTATTCCACGAGATCCCACATTCATGCTTGAAGTATGATGTGAGGGTGATTGGCTGAAAGAAACACTTGGTTTAGCCCAATCTATGGTCAGATGGTGTGTGGAAGTCCTTGACTTGGTTGGCATTTTTATATTTTAATAAGAGGTGTTTTCTATTGTGATATATATGTATTGATTATAATGGTGATATTATGGTTGAGTTTCCATGGTTTATATTTTGGTTATTTTTTGGTTTATATGATGGTTATATCTTGGTTGCATGATGTATATTGTTTATTACTCCTGACATGTTTGATGAATGGACAAATGGTTGATGAATTCATGTACTAAAAAATGTTATTGCAGCTATTATGAGAGGATTTTAGACCTTCTTTATGATTCTAAAATAAGTATCAAACCCATATTTTTAATTATGCATTCATGACCTATAAATTACATGTTCGCCATGTGTTCGACGAAATGTCTATCATGGTTAGGGTTGGTTAAGGAAAGTTCTTGATCAATTTTTGTGTTAGAGGCTTTTTCTTTGTGTCATTTATGGTTTCTGAAAGTCTCATCAAGTTCTTGGTAGTGATATGGAGTCTAGCCCTGAAAAATTGGCTCAAATATTGTTGTAGCAGACACAAAACTAGTTGAAATATGCTGCAATCACACCTTTTTAGCAATTATGCATTTGACTGGAGGCGTTTATTCGCATGGATGTAGGCTTGTGCTTGTGAGTGGGAGTCCAAATAAGTGAAAAGGAAAGTTAACTCAGGGTTTGGACACTTGGAAGGGTGGTTTAGCCCTTCTGACTCCTGTAGCACCTAAGGAAGGTCAGTCGAGTTTTTTTTTTTGTTGATTCCACTTCCTAAAGGTAATATAAGAGTTTGAATCATATCATAGTAACTATTCATCACATGTTACCCCATTGGACTAGTTAGCTTGGGTAAATGTGGGAGGAGGGCATTATAGGGTGGTATTAGAGCGGGTTTTGTTCTCTTTGGGTGGTGTCTGGTTTCCGTTCTCTTTGGGTGATATCTGATACCATAGAGTGGTATTGGAGCATGTTCCAATGCTTGGACTGGATGGGTGGAATGTGGTTGTCATGCATCCATGTAGGTTGTATATGTATCTGTTATTTATGCATGATGATGGTCATTGTTATAGTTGTGTTGTCATGTAGAAGTTGATGATGTTGATGTTGGGATGTGTTTTTCATGAATGCATGTCGTTTCTATATGCATTTGTTATGCATGTCAATGCTTATATGTTGTTAACCATGCATTTTCATGGTTATGGTTATGCATGTATGGTATTTCAGGCATGCATCGTGGTGGTCATTATGTAGTTTATGACATCATGATGTTGTTAGTATGTTATAATGTTGATATGTTAGTTGAGATAGAGTAGGAGAAGAAGATTATTAGGGGGAGGTTGTAGCACTAGAATTTTGGGTAAGAGCAGATCGTTATACAGGTTTGTATGTTGGGCATGCAGTTATGTTGGTTAATGATTGCTATATGCATTATGGTTATGTACAATCTTGTCATTATATTTTTGTTATGGTTACATGCATGATAGATGTTAGTTGTTCAATGCGTTCATATACATATGCGTCTTATAGTCATAAATGGAAGTAACTTGTTATTATAATCCCTTTGGTCATATGCATAATTATTATGGTTATTGAATTTAAGATCTTGATGTTATATGTATCATGTTAATCTAGACTCGCTTGTGCAGATGGTTATGGTTATGATTTTCAAGTATGATTAGCTATATTTGAGATATTGTGTCATACTAATTTGGACTGACTTGTGCAGGTGTGTTAGCCTCCCATGAGATACATTGAGGTATGAATTTTGGTATGTCATCTATTTCATTTATAGATTGTCTGAATTTTTTATTAATTACATGATGTGAGTATGTTTTTATAATATTTCATGAAGTAATGATCTTGTTTTAAGATGGTTGTACTAATGCAATATGTGTTGAGAACAACTTATATTTATTTGAGTCCAAGTAGGTGCTAGTTGTAGTATTATGAATTATGAATATTATTTGATTATGACATGGTTGTTAGTATTGGTAAAGGTTGATTTAAAATTGATAAATATAATGTCATGATATTTGGAACATGTGGGTGACATGTGTGAAGAGTTGTAGGAAAAAAAATGCTTGGTATTAGCATGACAAGGTAACAGTTGATTTGTTTATATATAAATATTGGTTAGGTGATGTGATATCATGTAATAAAACTCAATTGCAGCAAGGTAAAAGGTATAAGATACTAATTGGGTGAGAACTCCTTTGGATATGTTTGGAAACCATAATTACAACTAAATGAGTGCTTTGTATGAATACAGGAAGTCTTCTTAACCTTGATTTCATCTGACATTATGAGGATATGTGCTATATTCATGAACATGTATTTGACAGGTATAACATTTGGATTTTAGTTATAGTTGGATTCGTCAAGAAATTGGAGTCTCTTGATAGATGATATACATGTGTGTTTAGTTACAAGGAAATGTGCTTGGCACGGTAAGGTGAGGAAACTGATATGTTGTTATAATTATTTATGCACTGATAGTTATGTGTGTTATGGAATGATGATGCAGCGTATTAAACAGAAAAAGAGAATGCCATGAAATCTTAAAGGAGGCTCAGGTTGAGCTTTAATTTGGAATCATTGGGAACCCACGAGGATTGAGTCATGGTGTCTATTGAGAGTCTTTTGATTTTGGTATTTTTTTATTTATTTACACTTGATTTGTGGTCTTTATTGTCTAGTTCATGATCATGCCACTTTGTTTGTGGTGTCGTGTTGATATTAGTTTTTCATGGTTTTATTCTTGTTTGTGTGTTCTTCTTTCCTTTTTGTTTTGAGGGTCTTGGGAATTTGTTGGGGAAAGAGGGAATTTAATGGAGCTTGGGGGGAGTTTCCTGAAACCCAATAGGTAATGTAAGACTCAAATGAATATCGATGCATGAGTAAGGGAAGTTGAAGGAAAAAATATGAAAATTGGTTGGATTGGTTGGGTCCATTGGGATACATGGACGATGGCATAACATCCATGAGAAAAGTATTAGGAAAGGTAAATTAAATGGATTTGAGGCATCATATTCCTTATCTATGTTGGGAACTATTGTTCTCCATGTTGTGCATATTGTGCAAAAATAAAGGGAGTTCTCTTAACATTAACCTTATGATATCTGGTAATTATGTTGTGATTATGATTATGATGATGTCCATATCTGTATATATGTATGTACATATGTTTTTGTCTAACAGGGTTGTCAGGAATCATGATTGTTTTATTTTGATGTTTATATGTTTATTTGTATTTATGTATGTCATTGTTTGACAGGGTAATCATGAATCATTCTTATGGAGGAATGATTGCTTATGCAGATGAATAGCATGAAGAGGTTACTAGTTTATGAGGAATAAAGTAGGAAGAGTAACCCTCACAAATATACAAGGTCAGTATCATATAGATATGAATTGATATTATATGCTTGTACCATGTTTACATATATTTTATAGACATGCTATGTTGAGGGATACATTAGTGGAATGAAAGCAATATGATCTGTGACATGTTGGGAAAAGCATGGACAACAGAAAGACATTGAAAGCAAGGTTGCCTAGTAACGATAGTGTGGTCTATAGATGTGTGGAACTATATTGTAGTGTATATTTTTTACATGTTGTACCTGTGTTATTGTGTGCATGCGATGTTGTGTATACATGGTGTTCTACACATGTTTTTTATGCACAGTTATGAAAATATGGTGTTGTGTACATGTTTTTTATGTAGTGCTATGTACAAATGGTATTTTTTATATGTTTTTTATGTATTATTATGTATATATGGTGTTGTGAGAATATTGGATATGTGGTGTTGTGTACATATGTTGTTTTGTGCATGTTGGATATGTTGTTTTTGTTTTATGCATGTTGGATATGTCATGTTGTGTACATAAAATTCTTTGTGCATGTTGCATATGTTTTGATGTGTACATATCACTAGTACATATGGTCAATTTTCCGACACTTTAGTTCTAATAGATTTGACGTATTGTCGAAAAATTCCCAACTTTTTCTCAATTTTTTTAATCCCGCTAAAATGTGTTGGAACAACAATGTTGGACTTGCGACAAAATGTTGAACATGTCGAAATAGAGACGAATGCATTGCCAACATAAAAATAGCAACAAAACATTGCAACATCAAACTTCCAATGCAACTAAATGAATGTCATAATAGTGACGAACTCGCTCTATACATCGTAATAGCGACGAAACTCTCTAGCATCGGACTTGTGATGAATGTATCAAAATGTTGGAAACATTGGAATAATGACGAAACCATGTGAGGGTCAGGTCGGGTCGGTTTAGGGTGGGTCATGTCAGGTTGAGTTGGGTCAGGTCGGGTCATGTGAGGTCAGGTCGTGTTAGGTCAAGTCAGGTCAGGTCGGGTCTTGTGAGAATGGGTCGTGTGAGGTTGCCCAAGTAAATGCATTCGTGTGGGTCGTGTCAGGTCAGGTCATGTGAGGGCACCCAAGGAAGCGCATTTGGGTAGGTTAGGTTGGCTTGAGTCGTGCCATGCCAGGTGAGGGTGCCCAAGGAAACACGTTCAGGTGGGTCAAGTCGTGTGAGGGCACCCAAGGAAATGCGTTCAGGCTGGCCAGTTCGGTTTCGATTCGGGTCATCATGTGAGGGCACCCTACAAGGAAATGCCTTCATGTAGGTCATGTGAATGCACCTTATAAGGAAACGTGTTTGGGCAGGTTGGGGCAAGTCAGGAGAGGTAGTGTGAGGGTGCCCAGGGAAACACATTCAGGCGGGTAGGGTCATGTCGGGTTGTGTGAGGGCACCTTGGGAAACGTGTTCAGGCGGGTTGGTTCAGGTCGGGTCGGGTCATGTGAGGGTGGTGTTTAGCCAATTTAATTTCTTAAATTTCTATCATAAATTATCGACCGAGGTTAGTAATCTGATGAAGTGTGGTGCACTATATATGCTTAGATGCCCTTCTTTCTTACTTCGTTGTTTATTTTTATGTATTGTTTTTGGGGGGCTTGTATTTTATGCCTAAATTTAAGAACTAAAATTGATCTTGGGAATGAAATATAAGCTTCTAAATGAAATATTTAAATTCTAGGGAACAACTAAATCTAAAGGAAATTTAATTATGAAAACTTAATCTTAAAGAAGGAAGAAAAGGAAATGTTATTTTTACTCTAAGAAAAGAAATTGATTTACAAATTACTCTTAATGAAATGAATGAAATATAAAATCTAAAATAAGGAAGAAAATGAAATGTTAATTAACTAACATAATTTGCATCAAAATAAATCAAACTTTGAATGGTTAAGACTCTGAGCTATGTTAGACTATTCTAGGTCAGAAAACATCTATGGAAAGCATCTAATTAAACTGATTCTTTATTTAAACAAAACACTATTCTAAATATGATTGAATTCTACTGATCTCGAAATGATGTTCTAGTTATCAACATAATGAAAATAAAACCATATTCTACCTTATCAATTGAAAGCATTACTTCAATGAAAACATAGCATTTAATCTACTTTTAAGATAATCAAAGTACAATTCTAATCTAACTCTGTCCTAGTTTTTAAATCTATGAATGATCAAAATATAAATCTAATCTAGCTCTATTCAACATTCCATGGAACGAAAGCATAAAATCTATTGCTATGAAATTGAATTACTGTGCTAATTGAAATCAAATATAACTAATGCAAGAAAGAAATGACAAAGTATCTATTACGCAAAACAACATGTTTAATCTTAAATCCTATGGTTGTTGTGAAATAAAATGCATGAATCTATTTAATTGGTAGATGACATGGTCACATTCATGAAATGATTCAGGCGAGCACAAGATCTAACAGTCAATTATAAATGTAAACAACTGATTCAGAAAACATTTGAAAACTAATTGACATGAAATTAAACTATGAAATAGTAAGAAATTAAAATACGAATCAACGAGAATATAATTATGAATTTATGAGAAATTAACTACGAACCAACAGGAAATTAAGCTATGAAATTGACAGTAAATTAAACTACGAAACAACTATAAAAACCTCCTTTCCGTGCAGGGGCCCTCTGCAATATAATGAGTGTGAAATCTACTTAGATTATCCATGCATCAATGATCTAGAACTGGTCTTATTTATTATCAAAACAGGAGTTAAAAAACGTATCATAGTATTATCACAAAAAATAAACTTATTCTCGGTTTCAACAAACCGATGTTCATACAAGTTTTTGAATTAACTGTCTGAGAAAATTTCACCTATGGAAAGAAAAATAAAACTAAGACTAGAAGTCTATTCAGAAGAAGAGTCTTCATTTATTTCTCTCGATTTTCTACGTAAGAGAAAATTGAGAGTCTTCGTCCATTGATCTCGCTCCTTATCTAATCTTTCACCGCGAGTGTAGGCATGATTCCTTCTCAAATTTGAATAGGTAAGTAGGATACGATCCATATGTGGACCATTTCAAAGCTACCCATATGAGTCGCTTCTTCATTTACTTCTTGAAACCTGTCAAACAACAACAGTGGCCACACAAAAAAAGGTTAGCTATAGAATTGCACGAATACTGTAGCTAATTATAGAAATTCATCTACATAATAAAAAACATTATAATATAAAGAAGAGACCATTTAAATGCCTTCTCAGATGTAAAATATTTCCATTATCACTGATTGATTTTATAGATTTGTGAAAAAGGAAGAAAATATGGTGGAAAATGATGTCAAATTAGGAACATTTTTGAGGTTCAACATACCCCCACTAAGGGACCATTGCATGTCCTCACACAATTTCGAAATTGTGAGCTTTCACCTTTTACTAAATTTGTTCTGATACCTCTTCCAGGACATCCAACTTCCTCTTATTTCTTTTCCTTGAAGTGATCGTCATTCCTGGCTTCTTCATGAGGAGTTTTTACTTCAAACTGATGACTTTTCTATTCAGAAAGCTATCCATTTTATTCAATTTCTTGTTATTTTTATACCATAGCCCCAAATGTCGAATAGTATTGTCACCGATGACCTTTTCTAAGTGATTTTGTTCCTTCAAGGATTCATTTTCTTACTTGATGTGCCTGTTCATTATATATAGTTCATAGATTTCTTGCTTCAAAGTGTTCACTAGAGGTTCTTGTGGACTGGTAGGTTGTTATTCAACACTTTGATTTTCTTCTGCATGTCTCTTTTCCAAGGAATCAATGTAGTTGTTGGAGAGGTAAATCCCCTCTGCGGACAGAGCTGATCCCTACTAGCCCAAATTGAGTCTAGCAATAATCAGACACGTAGTGATGCAGGTATCTAGTTACAAAACAACAAAACATGGTGAGCTTCCTACCTCAGGTCCTATGTAATGGTCGTCGAAGAAAGGATGACACTTCCCATCATTTTCTTTGGCAGATCACGATCCTTCCGCTTAACACGTCCGAACACCTACACACATGCGAAGAAACACAACAATACACAGCATAGAATCTAAATCTTGTAACCATACATCAGTCAGAGAGGATGTAATTCATTGCATCAAAGACCAAGACAAATGAATGAAACCATAATCAAAGTCGCTTATTATTCATAATAACAAAGGAAAGATACAACCCAAAGTTATGACGATGGATCTTCCTTCAGCAGTGTCGAAAACAAAGCACGTCTCAATGAAGCTCATTTGGAATGGGACAAAGCTCTCTCTCTTCGGCTTGGCTCTCAAAGGTTGTTTGGCGATAGTCTCCTTGTTATAGATTCAACTCTTTCTTCTCTAGCTTGCTAAGGGAAAATGGAAAGCCTATATAGATGGTGTAAGGGGAGTTGGGATCCCTATAAATGTGGGATTGGCCCTATCCTCAAGGAAGCTTCCATGATAGGTGGAAAACCACCTCTCATACTGTTGGTGTCCCATGTTTTGATAGTTTGGAAAATCAAAAGATAAGGAAACATCAGAACCAATCTTTAGAGTTCCAGGATCTAGTCCTCCTGTTCTCAGAGAGGGATATCTCAAATGTTTATTTGCAAAGGTTTATCTTGTGTGCTTAGAGTATGGATTTTAGACTAGTTATTAAGTGCAGGTGTTTGTTTGTTTGTTTGGTTGGATTAATACAGCAGAATATGAAAGTTCTAGGAACACACCTTTAAGAAAACAATGATTCCAAAACAACTTTTAAAATGAAATCTAAGATTCGGGGAACACCCTATTTCCTCAAATATTTTATTTCAAATGACTTAGAAAACATAAAAGATTCACTGATAATTGCGGTCATAGAAGAGGGAACACCTAACACATCTATGATTACAACTATAAAGACCTTCAAGGCAACTGTTCAAGCAAGGACAAGGGGCAAGATCAGAACAGACCTCCTTGATTCACTGTAAACAAGAAACTTCAAAGGGAGACTTCAATAACAGTTTTTAAGTGGCAGCAGACAGGAAGGAAAAACCATAAATCATGCTGAAACCAACTATTCGAACTATTAAGGAAATAAACAAGCATGAAGACTAAAGAGAGAGATTAAAGACTCTAAAATACTTCAGCAGAAGAAAACATGAAATAGTGAAGGATGAACAGGTCTAAGGTGCTTCCAGGAGTCATTTCTTAGCCTAAAACTTTCAACCTACTGTAGTAAGAAATTATGGAACAAAATGAAAACAGGAGAGAACATTAAACAATTAAGAATACTTCACCAATAGCCAAGCTCATGGATCCAATGATAGAGCCTTCTCAGTAACAAGCATGCAACAACATCATCAAGGCTTCCAAGACTTCAATTTCTTCTTCAACTTCAACAGACTATGCATTATTTCAAAGAGTTCCAATATTACAACTAGTGATCAACCCCCAACCAACCTCTCTCTCATATTCTGCAGTAGTATTTATAGAAGAATGAGGAGGTGAGACCTAATAAAATATCTCTAAAGATAATTAATACAGACTTAAATGGCTTCTCAGCTTTTGGGGGCTCAATGAAGAAGCTTACATAGGTGTCTTCTGTATTAAATAATTTACATAAAGATTTAAGCTCGGTGGGAGCTCTTTTTGACCTTTGAGGCTCTGTGTGATGTCAAAGTAACTCTGCTGATATTTTGTCATTAAGTTTGTTTGCATAATTTACTCTTTGGCTATGTTGTGAGGCAGATATCTGATCCTGATCAATAACTTCAGCTTGCATTTGAATGCTTTGAGGTGCAGGTGGCACTGTGGTAGCTGGGAGGAATCAATTTTCCTCAGATGTGGCAGTGGAGGCTTTATGTCTAATGAAACTTTATGATTTTCTCCTTTAACTGCGTTTTAATAGGGGATTAAGCTTTTTATAAACCATCTTAGACATAATCCCTAAAAATATGTGTTCAATCTTCTGTTGTGGTGTGTTCCTATCTTCGGCACTAATACTCTTTGATTTGTGCTTGAATCACTGTGTTTGTTGGTGTGTAGGGATTCGAAGGGGTGATATGGAATCAATGCATCATGAAACACTGATGAAACATGAATTTTAAACCCTGCAAATGATTCTCTTTGATGGATCAAAGGCAGGAGGATCGTCACCCTCTGCTTCTGGATTTTCTTCAGAAATAGTGGAAAAAACCATTGGAACCCTGCAAAATACGAATAATGTTATAAAATTCTGCATGTATAGGTTCACTGCTTCAAGAGGACATGTGGGGAGAGTGTGGCTATCGAATGGCATCATCCAATGGTTGAGATTGATCAAAGGGAGTCAAAAGGAGACGGGGCAGGAAATAAATTGGAGTTGTCGATCACGTAGAGATCGACGGTCGGGATCGGAGGCAGAAAGTCAAAGCAAATGAGTTATTTTTTTTGGAAAATGGAGAAATGGGTTAAAACCTTTGTTTTGGAAAAAAATGGTCACAAAATCAGGTTTGGGGATCAGGACAAACGTGGGACGTCAGATGAGATCGGCCCACGTGATCAACGACTGAGAACAGGTGCCAAAAAACCTTATAAAACGCACCTGGACATCAAACTTTCAATAAAATTAGGGCGAAATAAAACCGTGGGTCTGGAAATGCTGACTGGACGAGGAATCAGGGTGATGAAGTGTGGGCCGTCGATCTACAGATGAGATTGACAGTAGATATGCTTTTAACATTGCGTCGTACTGTAGTTATTGCACGAGCGTCTTCGGAGAGCGATCACCGTCCGATGAGTGGCCTCAGATCGGACGGTGGACGTCAATATCTTGCCGAGTCCATGTCCGATATTTACCATGCGATGAGGGTAGTATTTGAAAATGGGCCCAAGACACGTGCTGGCCGGTGTATGGAATCGCTGCAAAATAGAAAAAATCGCCTCCCTCTCAAAAGCGATGCGATGAAATCTGCTCGGTTTTGCAACAGTAAGTGGCTAGCGAGGGCCACCAGGGCAATGGGTTGCATGCCGTCGATCTCAAGATCAGATCGATGGTGGAGAGCGACTAGAACCTTTCATCAACAAAAAAAATTTAGGACATAATAAAAATCAAAAAATTTATATAAACGAAAGTCTATACTTTCGGGGGCGAAATATTAATATTTGATATGGCTTGGTGCCCATCTGCGGGGCCTTTGGGCGCATGGAAGATAATATGACCGAGAGAGATAGAACGGAGGGATAATCGGCATCGGGGTTTTTAATAAAGGGAAAGTCTTGCATTCTGTGTTTTCCCCCGATTGCGATAAGCGCCCAAATGGCTCAGCACCTGGTTCCAGCACCAGGGCATATGGAAGGGAAGGGTTAAAGACTTAGCCCAAGGGGGATTAAGTCTATAATATATAAAAAAATATGATTTTTATAGATTTCCAATGGTTTACAAAGGAGTTTGAGGATTTCGATAAGGAAAGAAAGGGTCTTAAACCTTATCAAAGGGATTTTGATCAAGAAAAAACGGGAAAGACATGAAAATAAAGAATTTCATGGGAAAAGAAAAGGCAAAGATGAGGTTAGTTTTGGAAGAAGGAGGAAAAGGAAAATGGTGCTTGCAGTAGTATTCTTTCTTGGGAATCAGCATGATTTCTGAGTATAGAATGGGCACAACAGTGAAGATTGGGATAGAGGTATGAGGCCTTTTAAGAGTCTTTAAGAGCCAACACTTTTTAGCAATAAAATTTGTTCCTTGAAAGCTCCAAATAGTTTTAGCCACCTTTTGGTATAAAAAATTTCATAGGTGGCTAATAGTGGCTCCACTTGGGGATGGTGCCTTCTTGAAGGCATCAAGAACTTCAGACTTGAATTCTCTGGGAGGCTGATCAGTTGCCTCATCCATTGGGCTGCCCTTCCTTTGCTGGGATGATCTTGTTTTGAAAACATATTAGCATCCATAAAAATAATGGATCTTCATCAATACAATCTTTCTACCTACCCAATCCTACTGATCTAACATTTTTTCTTCATTAGAGTGCACTTGGATTGGCAAATTCTTTTACAAAATTTTATTCTTTTGAAGGCAGGAAATCTAATCTATTTCTACTCCTTATTTCTCCATGGACTTAGATTAAACAGTTGAGCCCATGTGATTCTCTACTTGATCTACTATCTGTTGGGATTAAACTGTCCAACAGATTTTTATTCTCTACATTTCTACAACATAAATTTAAAAACACTCAAGTCAAGATTAAGTTGTTTGACTTGCTGTGATCTATGGAATAAAAAAAAGTTGCACATAGACACTTATTTTGCATAAAATTAAAACAAAAATGGAGAAGGCATAAGGTCTGAAAGTTTAAGCACGACCTTCTCTTTCTCCAGCTCTGTTTTGACCTTTGTTTGAGTTGTTCTTTCTTTGATCAACTGGTTCAGGTTTTGAATTAATTGGAACCAGATTTTTTACATCTTTTGACTCAACATTTGAAACATATTTGAGTCATTTTCTCTTTGAAACTTACGTTTAGATTTTGAGCATGTGTGAACCTTTAATTTCTATCCTAATCTTCCTACTGATAAGCCAAGATTAAACAGTTTGGCAAATCGAACTCACTATCCTATCAGCAGAAAATTTAAAACTAATTAGTCAATATTAGGCTGTTTGACTAACTAGAATTGTGTTCTTTAGGAGTGGCATTTCAGCTTGCACACTTTTAGATTTGTTTCTCTTTTTTGGTATGGGGCTATACCTTTATTTTTTTCACAGTCTTCCCTATTTTCTTTCTTTCTATTGTTTTTGCATTTTTTTATTTTTATAACTTTGAATGCAATGTTTAGGCTATGATATTTACAATGAAAAAAATGAAATGCTTTAAAAATCAAGACTCTTGGCAGAAGTAGTGCTTGAGCATCCTGCCATTGAGAAGAGCTCCATATAGATCCTCTCCATTCAATTCTTTCAAGAAGAATGCATTGTGACCCCTTTCAGCATGAACAATATAGGGACCTTTCCACAAATTCTCAAACTTTCCATGTTTTCCCTTCTCTTCTCTCCTTGAATCCCACTTGAGAACAACATTTCCAACTTGGAAATTGTCTACCTTAGTTCCTTTATCAAATAATTTCTTCATATTTTCTTGGACCAACTTTTTTCTCTCATAAACTTCCTCTCTGGTCTGCTATAAATGGATGGTTCGATTGATTCTCCTCTGCACATCATTCTCTTAAACCTGCAATTCTTGAAGGAGCTTTATGACTGGCACTCCTAATGAAGTGGGAAAGACCACGTCCATGCCATAAAATAGCTGATAGGGGGACATATTTATTGATTTCTTTGTAGTTAACCTATCAACCCATAAGGCATGAACCAGTTTACTGTGCCATGATTTCTGATTTTGTTCCAACAGTTTTTTAATGATATTGATGAGGCTCTTGTTGGAAGGTTATGTGGTATTTGTAACAGAAATCGACCATATTTTTAGATTTAAAAGTAGCAGCATTGTCTATTATGATTTTTCTGGGACAACCAAATCTGGATAGGATATTTGTTTCAAGAAACTTGATAATGATAGAGTCATTAGCATTTCTAGAGGGTATAGCCTCTTTCCACTTGGTAAAGAAGTCAGTGGCCGTGAGGATCCACTTATGTTGAGATGAGGAGGATGGGTGGATTTCCACAATGCAGTCCAGCCCCCATTGTTGAAAAGGGGCCTCAACTCTGATAAGATGTAATGGTAAGGGAAGAAGTTTTCTTTTTCCATCAAATATTTGACACTTATGGCAAGACATGAACAACTTCCAAGTGTCTGGGAAAAGGGTAGGCCAATAGTAACCTGATCTAAGAATTTTGTTTGTTGTGGCCTTCCAGTAGAGGTGTCCTCCACATTCTCTGTCATGCAACTCATGCATGATTTTTCCTGCATCATCTTCAAGTAAACATTTAAGAAAAATTCCAACAACATTTTTCCAATATAATACCCCATCTAAGATGCAAAAACTCAAAGCTTTTTGTTTCAAAAATCTAACTTTAGTTTTAGAAAAAGAAGGAGGGGCATTTAAATATAAAAGCACATAAATAATGTCAGCATACCAAGGAGAATTCAGAAATTTTTCTGGAATAAAAGGAGCAGTAGATTCTCCTATCTCTTCCAACACATCTACCATATTCATGTCTATTGCTTGGAGGTTAGACTCAGCCATAAGTTTTGCTAATCCTTGCCCTTTAACTAGTTTGGTGGGCCTGATCTCTAAGTCATACTCAAGAATAGTTGCAATCCATTTTCCCCTTTTACCATCAGGGTCTTGACTTAGAATGTCCTTGACAACAGTATGTGGAACAAAATCAATTATGTGAGAGTGCAAAATATAGACCCTAAAGTCTTTTAAATCTTTCACTAATGCTAAGGCTTGCTTCTCCATGATGTTATATTTGAGAGGATCATCTCTTAAGGCCCTATTGAAGAAAGATATTGGTTGTTCTTGCCCCAAGTCATTCTTTTGAAGTAATACTGCAGCTATTGTATGCTTAGATGCGAAAGAAAATATATAAAAGTCTTTGGTGAAATCTGGACTAATCAGGACTGGTGTTTGAGTAAGAGCTTGTTTGACCAGTTTGAATTATTGTTTAGGTAGTAAAGTCCATTTTACACCGACATCTTTCTTAATCATGTTTGTAATGTTTTTTAATAGCTCAGCAATATTAGGGATAAACCTCCTCAGAAAATTAATCTTTTCGATGAAAGATTGCAACTCTTTTAGGCTTCTTGGATGACTGATTTGTAATATGCCATCTATCCTTGTAGGGTCTATCTTGATTCCTTCTTCCGAAATTATATGGCCAAGAATTTTACCTTCTTGGAGACCAAAAAGTGTTTTGTTGGGATTCAATGATAAGCCAAATTTCCTACACTTCTTAAAAAAATTTCTTAGGTGAATCAAATGCTCTTCATCAATTTTTGAGAAAACAGTTATGTCATCAAGGTAAATGATTATGAAATAGCCAATTTCTTCAGGAAAGATAATTTCCATGGAACTTTGGAAGGTGGAACCTGCATTCATTAATCCGAAAGGAATTTTGACATACATAAAGGTGCCCCAAGGTGTGGTAAAAGCAGTTTTGATTTGATCACTTGGGAGCACTAACACTTGGTTGTAACCCGGGAACCCATCTAAGAGGGATATCCTTCTTGACCCAAATACCCTTTCGAGTATATGGTACATCTTGGGTAAGGGGTATTTTTCCTTTAAAGAGGCTCTATTTAAATTTCTGAATTCAATACAGAGCCTGATTTCCCCTGTTTTCTTTCTAACAGAAACTAGGTTTGATACCCACTCTGAATATCTAATTGGTAAAATGATCCCAGTAGCATGCATCTTTTCAATATCTTCCTTAACTAAAAGTAATAAAATAGGGTTTATTCTTCTTAGTTTTTGTTTAAAAGGCTTTTGATTTTCCTTCAGGGGAATCTTGTGCTGGATGATGATGGTATCATATGATTTTAAGTCTTTGTATCCCCAAGAAAAAACATATTTAAACTCTTTGAACAGTTCTATGTATTGAAATTTTATGTGAGCTGGGAGAGTACTAGACAGTTTGATCATCTTGGGTTCTGCTAGACTGCCTATGCTATGCTCTTCTACATTCGTTTTTGCAGGCTCCATTCTTGGTTCTTTAGCTACATCGTTAAAATCAAAAAGATGTTCTAAAGGTGCAAGACCTCTTGGAATTTTATCATTTTTTCATTGTAAAACTTCCAAGTATTCTTGGTCTGCATTGTCATTTATCTCTGCTTCAAGAGGATTCTCACAATTATTTATATCAACAGTATATGTTATTTCAACTTCTAGGATTTTTTCAATATACAAACAATTTTCTTTATGGCTGGTTTCTGATATTGGTATGCTGAAATCATTTTCTGATTTCAAGAAATCATCTATGTGTTTGTCAGATTCAAACACTTTCTAGTGATCTTCGTTATCAGGCACACCAGGCCTGTGTTTTACCTTTACGCTGAGCTTTTCATTTTTCTCAGGTATTTGGCAGTTTCTGGCATTGAAGCCGAGTTCATTTGCTATATCATTCAGTGCTCTAGGGATGAAAATGAGTTCGTATTTTTGATAGTTTTCAATAAATCAAGGGCAGCGTTCTGATATTCCCTAAGTCTTGGATTTTTAGCTGAGTATTCTCCTTTGATTTGTATTATGATAAGTTTAGAATCGCCTGAGATTGATATCCTGTGGGCTTATAATTGTTTAAGCAATTGTAACCCTAGGAGGAGTGCTTCATACTCGGCAATATTGTTAGTGCATGGGAAATCTAATTTATATGAAAAAAATTGATTCGTATTTTGAATCCAAACACCTGCCCCTGCACTTATTTTATTACAGGATCCATCAAATTTTACTGTCCAAAGTATATTTGACTTATTTTCATTTTATTGTTGTTGTTGATTGTCAATGTTTTGAATTTGATTCAAGGGGATATTTGATTGTTCTGGTGAACTGATTTGGTCTATGTTTTCCTTATCTTGTTGAGTGACTTCATCTTCATTGTACAAGATAAAGGAATATAAACTTGATTGAATCGAATATATTGGGGAATTGTTCGGTTTATCTATGTTGCTCACCATATACTTCATGTGAGATTCCTTGTATAATCTTTTGTTTTGGTTAAAAATAGGGATGGTGGCATAAGACATGTCCATTTGAAGGCTTCCCAAAAGTTTGGCTCCCCAAGATCTCGATAAAAGCATGCCATACTTAGGGGGAATGTCAGCTACAACTATGTCCATGACTAAACTCTTAGCGGGGATTTGGGATAAGTCAACACACAAATATTTGATTAAACCCAAACATTTGACTCTTCTTGAGTCAAAGGAATACAAATATTTGTATGGTTTAGTAATCTCTAAGCCTAAGCTTTCCATTACCACCTTGGGCATTACATTGTGTGAAGCTTCTGAATCTAACATGGCATTGTGTAAAATTTTCTCGTGTATGTTCAAGCTAACATAGAAGGGAGGGAAATCCCCTTCTTGGTATTTTCCTTCAACTTCTAGACCAAATAACAACTCAGGTTTGTCATCTGTCAAGTTCAAGGTGTCAGTATCACTTCCTAAGTTCAAAGCTTTCAAAACTTGGTTTTTGTACACTTCTTGGGTTACTAGTTTAGCTAGGGGAATGGTAATTTTTATCTTACCAATCTCTCCCTCAAGGCTGAAAGGGATAATTGACTTGTTCATATTTACATATGTATTTTCAATTGAATTCTTTTCAGCAATTTTGATTTGCTGAACCTTTTTTGGACTGGTAATTGGGACAGTTTTATTAGGACCACTAGCTGAAGTGCTAGGGGTACTCTGTTCATCTTGCTGGACACTTTTGTCTTTTTTTATGTCTATTTTCTTGGTCAAAATGTTGGTTTTTTCTGCTAGCTTTTTGGGCTGAGTTTCTATGTTTTTCTTGACAGCAGTATCAGTGTTCTTATCCTTTGAATTGTCTATGTTCCCCTTGCTTCTAAGATTGTATTTTTTTTACACCTCCATGATTGCATTTTCAAAACCAAATCTATAGTCGTCAGAATATTCATAGGTGTTTGTATTTTGATCATAAGAGAAAAAACCTTGTTCTTCCTCATTGAGGAAAACATCATCCCCACTGTCTGATCCAATCAAGTTTACATGAGATTCTCCCAACCTTCCCAACTCGCTATCTTCTTCATATTGATGCACATAGTTTTGTTGGAAGGGAGGTCTAATCTATTGATCATTTTCCTTCTGTTTGTATTGATTTTTTTTCTCTTCTATAATTCTGATTTCTATTTTTGTTTTGGTTATTTCGAGGTTCTCTTGGTGGCACTCTCTCATTCAAATTGATCTTTTCAAGCATCCTCTCCATCACCTTCACTAGGTTATCAATTTTTGTGTCGGAAGTTGAGGTTGAGGGTATTAGATCATCTTGATAAGTTACCCTCTTCTCTAATCTCAACCTATTTATTTTCTCAATTATGTTTGTTTCTACGCTCACAGCTCCTTTCTACATGTCTTCTAAGGTTAAGTAATCCCTCCCTCTTAACTGATAAGTCATTTCATCATCAAGGCCTTCGGGATACCTTACCAAGTCCATGCCTTGAGGAGGTTTCATGTGAGGTGGAAGGGCATTGTAAACACTATTGAACCTAGTAGAGTAATCGTGAACACTCTCCCCTTGATTTCTCTTGAGGCTGCTATACTCTGCTAGTATTTGGAGAGGATTCTTTTTGAGTTCCCATTTGTTGATGAATGTTTTATGTAAGGTAGGGAGATCATTTATACTGTTAGGAGGTAATTTTTTAAACCATTTCTTTACATCTCCTCCTAAACTTTGAGCGAAGATCCTCATCTTCATAGTTTCTTCTTCTATCTCCATGTAATCAAATGCATCTTCCATCCTATCTACATGGTGTTGAGCTGTTGTAGTCTCTTTTCCAATGAAGTGAGGGATTTTGGATTGGTAATCATTTGGTAAGGGAAGTAGAGGTTGTGGTAACACTAATAGGGCATACCATGTTGCCATGGCTGGAAATAAGCGGGGATTTACAAGAGTAAAAGTGGGCTGAACAGGAGTGTTTTACACAGTGGTAGTATAGATTGGAGTGGAAGAAACACTTGGCCCAGCAAACTGATTTTGAGCAGATTTGTTATGGAAAAGGCTAAAGTGATGAAGAAGCTGGGAATCAAGAGGAGTGGAAGATGAAGCTTCTCTACTAAAGCTCTCATGAAAATCTGCAATGTTAAGATCAGTCTTGTTTAAATCACCTTGAGATCTAGTTCTAAAGGTGTTCTTTGTATGATATAAATCAAAGTGTGAATCCCCTAAGTCAACAAGGTTTTCGGGGACAGAGTTTGATCCGAATTTATGCAGGAACAAAAAAAAATAAACATATAACCATAAATACAGAGATGCAGTGGAAATAACACTTCATTTCATTAATATCAAAGAACTGAAATTTGCTCACAGACAGAATGGAAATAAAACTAGCTAGGGCGCTAGTAGCTATCTCTGAGAAGAGATGTGGCGGTTACAGGCCTCCGAACTGAGTTAGAATGAGGCTTGAGGGCCTATTTATTATTTAGAAACAATGGGAAATCCTAAAAAACCAAAACCATAACCCTAGGAGATGAAGCGCCAAAACTATGGGCCCCGTTTGGGTAAATTGGTGTTTCAACTTCCCAGGGGCGTAACTTTGGCATACGATCTCCGTTTGATGCGTACCATACCTCGTTAGAAATATATATCCAAGGAATACAAATTTGGAATGAGAAACATTGGTCCATGGACCCATGTTGCTCTCTATTTTCCCAAAAAATGTTAGGGCCTCAAAACGGCTCTGGAAGTTTAGGACCCGAAAAACTACTAAAAATAGTAAACTGTGCCGAAACTGAAAAACTGAAATAGACAATGGTGGGGCCCCAAGTGGAATAGGTGGGTGACCACCAATATCCACCTGGATCATTCCTCCCCCCTTAGGAAGCAATGGTCCCCATTGCGTTAAGTTCCTCCATGAGATGAGGAAATTTCTGCTGAACTTGGTCCCTGGTGAACCACTTTCCTTGGTGCAAGAGTTGGCCAGCTTTGAATACCCGATATAGTTGGATATTCTGCTGGCGAGTGTTCTTGATTTGCATGTCCATGATATAATCTGTGGTGGCTTGTTCCATGCAGTCTGGATTTAACTCTGTTGGTGTGAGTTGTTCTGCAATGTCCTAGGTGTCCAGTAGAGGTGGGAAGTAAGGACGAAGGTGATCCACATTGAATACTGGGTGTAGACCAAGGAATGGTGGAATACTGAGCTCAAAGGCATTGTTCCCTACAACCTTAGTGATGGTGTACGGCCCGTATCAGAGCGGGCGAATCTTGCGGTGGGGTCCAGTGAGGCACTCCTTCTACAAATGTAGCCATACTTTGTCGCCCACCTGGAAGTTGTGTGGCACCCGGTGTTGATCATGGCGTTGCTTGTACTTGGCATTGGCTCTGTCCAATATATCATGAACCTGTTGGCGGATGTGTTGAATGCGCTCGATGAAGCTACTTTCTTTGTCAACTTCAGACTGGACATGAGCTGAATCAGCCTGAGCAGCTGCAAATGGCATGGCTATGTCAATGGGACATAGTGGCTGGAATCCCAAGCCCACCTGAAAGGGGCTATGGCCGATTGAGCTGTGGAGAGCCCGATTATAACTATGTTGTACATAGGGGAGGCTCTCGTCCCATGTGCGTGGATGCTTTGAATTGTACATGCGCAGAATGTGTACAATCATTCTGTTGACGACCTCTGTCTGGCCATCTGTTTGGGGATGGAAAGCTGTGGACTTGGCGAGCTTGGTATCCAACATCGACCAGAGGCTGGACCAAAATGTGCTAAGGAACCTGCTATCCCGATCTGATATGATAGACTGTGGGATCCCAAAGTGCACCCACACTCGTTCAAAGAAGAGTTTAGCAATGGCTTCTGCTGTGATATTCTTCTTGTAGGCCGCCATAATGGCCATCTTCGAGAATCTGTCAACGACCACAAAAACACAGTCATTTCCCTGCTTAGTATAAGGTAGGCCCAACATGTAATCCATGGAGATGGATTCCCAAGGTCGACTAGGGGTAGGTAGAGGAGTATATAGGCCTTGCTTCTTGATGGTCGGTTTGGCAATGGCACAAGCAGTGCAGGATCTGATGTGCTTCTCGACATCCTTTCAAAGGTTCGGCCAATAGAAATACTTATGTAGGATTGCTACTATTTTCTTGACCCCGAAATGCCCCGCGACTTGACTGTAGTGTGCTTCCCATATCATCTTGGCACGCTCGCTTGAAGGAACACAAAGGTGTCCCATGTGACATAAAAGTGCATCTTGGAGGTGAAAATTTGGAACTTGCGTACCCCCCAAGAGTGCCTTGTTAGTTTGGCCGAATTCTGGGTCAATCTCATAGAGAAGCAGCCAATCAGAATTCTCGTGCCCACAAGAGTTGAGAACAGTGGTGAGCACCACGATCGGTGGTCGGCTGAGGCAGTCTGCAACATGATTGTTGCTACCCTTCTTGTACTTGATGTTTAAATGAAACTGTTGTAGATATGTGGACCACTTCTGATGGCGATCATTCTGCAACTTCCCTTGTGTCTGTATGAACTGCAGGGGCCTGTGGTCTGTGTGGATGATTGTTTCCTTCCCCAAAATGTAATGCTTCCATTGTCGACAAGCTTGCACAATGGAGTACATTTCTTTGTCATATGTGGGGTACTTGCGAACTGTGTCAGACAATGTCTCACTGTGAAATGCCACTGGATGTCCCTGTTGAGTAAGAACTGCCCCAATAGCATAGTCAAAGGCATCTGTCTCGATCTCAAATGGCTGTTGCAAGTCTGGTAAAGTGAGCACTCGGGCAGAAAAGAGGCGATTTTTCAATTCGGTGAATGCCTTCTATTAAGGTTTCGACCAAAAAAAAAATTTCTCTCGCTCCTCCCTTGGTGACTTGACTCAAGGGCCAAGTGATATGAGAGAATCCCAACACGAACCTCTGGTAGAAATTAGCAAGACCCAGAAAGCTGCGAAGCTCTGTTATAGTGGTTGGGGCTGACCAATCCTGAATGACTTGGATCTCGGCTGGATCCACATGCACCCCCCTTTCATCAATAATGTATCCCAGATATTGAACCTGGGTCATGCCAAAAGTGCACTTCTCCAAATTGGCACACAACTTGTGTTGCCATAGTGTTTGGAGGACTTGTCGGATGTGGTGAAGGTTCTCTTCCCAAGTCTAGCTGAAGATCAGAATGTCATCCAAGTACACCACTACAAATGAGTTGGTGAATGGCCGCAAGATGTCATCCATCATCCTCATGAAGGTGGCAGGAGCATTTTTCAACCCGAAAGGCATAACCAGTCATTCAAAAAGGCCTTCCTTGGCTTTGAAGGCAGTCTTCCACACATCAGAGGGTTCAATTGGTACCTGGTGATACCCAGACTTCAGGTCGATCTTGCTGAAATATTTTTCACCTTTGAGTTGGTCCAGAAGGTCATCAATCCGTGGGATTGGGTACCTATTCTAGACAGTGATCTTGTTCAGCGCCCGATAGTCAATACAGAGTCTCCACGTCCCATCCTTCTTCTATACCAACACGATCGGGCTCCCACAAGGCGATGAACTTGGTCTGATGTGACCTTTTTGCAACAGCTCCTGAATATGCCTCTTGATTTTATCATTCTCCAAAACAGAGCACCAATAGATCGGTCCATTGGGTAGCGGCGCAACTGGGGTCAGATCAATCGGGTGCTTGACCTGACAGTGCAGAGGAACCCCTGTGGGTGAGGTGAATATGTCCCCGTACTCCTCCACAACCTTATCCATTTGTTGTTGTTGTGCAGAGGATCCATGTCTGGAGGTCGTGGCCACAGTCTTCTTCTTGCCCTGGGGGCGGATCATCAGGAAAACGAATTTCCTGGTTTTGGAAATGAGCTTACTGCATTGTTTTGCAGTAACTAAAGAGATAGCGGCAGGAGGTGGTACCTCTGGTATCCTGTACAACTTATTTCCCAAAGTAATAATAACAGCACAAGGTCGAGACTCATACACAGCATGAAGCTTCCACAAGTATGGGTGTCCTAATAATACATCAGAAACATCAATAGGAGCAACGTCACATAATACCTCATCCATGAAGGGCTTGATGCTATAGGGAAGGCGACACTGCCGGCTGATGCAGAGATCTCGTCCTTGGTGAAGCCACCCGATGGTGTATGGATGTGGGTGAGCTGTGGTCGGCAAGCCCAACCGCTTCACAGCGTCTGCTGAAATGAGTTTCTTTTGGTCCCATTGTTGACAATGAACTGTACCGAGGAGCCCTTTACCCACATCTGGGAGTGGAAGAGACGATCCTCCTCCTCTGGATCTTCCGGTTCCTCCTTTTGGATCTTTGTAGTGGCAACAGTGGCGTTGGGCTCAGCATCAATAATATGTTTCCCTTTTTCGTTTGCCTTTTAAGGTTCTGATTCGGAGTCAGAGCATGCATCTGACTCAGAAGCCCTCATCTCGGCCACTAGCGACTGCTTGGCCCGACACTCACTTGTGTTGTGAGTGGAGCTCTTATGGAACTCACACCACTTTCCCGTGTCCTTCTTTGGCTTTGCAGTGCTGTTCTTTTCTTGTGGCTTCGATGAGTTTTCTTTAGCTACCATGCCTTGGCTCTGTCCTTTGTTCTGCAGTTTGGAAGCACCTTTCCCTTGCTTTTGATTCGCAGATCCAAAGTCTCGCTTCTTCTACTTGAATTTCTGCTCAATCTTGGCAGCATACCGATATGCCGTACCAAGCGAGGAGATGTCGAGGAACTCCATTTCCTCCTGAATTTATCTATGCAGACAGCTGCGATACTTTAGCACCAGATGTTTCTCTGAATCTTTGATACCCAACTTTGTGCGCAGGGTATGGAACAGATTCGTCAGCTCATGCACATCTTGATCCCTTTGTTGTCGCAGCGTGGTCCATTGTATGTACTTGTCCTCATAGCTCCCCACGGGATAGTACTGTTCCTTGACGGCGTCTCGGAAAGAATTCCAAGTTGGTACGGCCGAGAACAGAGAGGGTTCTGTCTGGTCCTTGTTCTCATAGTAGGTTTCCCACCAATCCTTAACATGGGGGGTAGCTTTGAGGAGTGCAAAAATAATCTTCTCCCGGTCTGAAAAGTCATGAACCGAGAAATATCCTTCTAACATATTCAACCATATATCTATGGCATCTGCGTCTATTTGACCCTCAAATATGGGAATGTCAAAATTTACTTGTACCTTAAAAGGAGTCGCGCCTCCAGAGTGGCTGCTGGATGCAGATGCGCCGCCGGTGGGTAGCCATTGAAGGATTTGAGCAAAGTTATCCATCATCACGTTCCTTTGTCTTTCGAGGGCCTCCTCGAGCAATATTTTGATAGGATCTCCTGCTCCCTCATCTTTCTTTTCGTCCCCCATGGGCGTCCGTCGAGGTTTGCGAGGCTGATCTTGCAAAGGTTCCACCAGATCGAACCCTAGCTCCTTATACCCCGACCTCGTTGGGGACATGCAAAGAAGGATCGAGAAAAAGCAGACCGCTCTGATACCACTGATCCAGATTTATGCAGGAACGCAACAAAATAAACATATAACCATAAATACAGAGATGCAGCGGAAATAACACTTCATTTCATTAATATCAAAGAACTGAAATTTGCTTACAGACAAAATGGAAATAAAACTAGCTAGGGCGCTGGTAGCTATCTTTGAGAAGAGATGTGGCGGCTACAGGCCTCTGAACTGTGTTACAATGAGGCTCGAGGGCCTATTTATCATTTAGAAACAATGGGAAATCCTAAACAGCCAAAACCCTAACCCTAGGAGATGAAGCGCCAAAACTATGGGCCCCGTTTGGGTAAATTTGTGTTTCAACTTCCCAGGGGCGTAACTTTGGCATACGATCTCCGTTTTATGCGTACCATACCTCGTTATAAAGATCCCTCAAAACGGCTCCGGAAGTTTAGGACTGAAAAGCTTCTAAAAGTAAATTGTGCCAAAGGCGGGAAATAGACAATGGTGGGGCCCAAGTGGAATGGGAAAACCCTTATTATCCACACAGATGAGATTTTGTTCTTAAGAGGCTCCTATTAGCAGCTAATTTTCCAGATTTAGAAGTCTGCCATAGAATTATTTCTGGATTGTCAACTATTAAAGGAGGATTCGGGTCTGGATGGGATCTAATGTTAATCCTATGTGAAGCCAGAGTGTTTTTTCCAAAATGAGAGAGGTTAAGGTTTTAGGGACTTTTTTTGGGAATTTTACCTCTCACGATGTCTTATCTAGTAAGGGACTAGGCTTCTAAATTTCTTCAAGGCTGGTTAACACAATCCTAAGGAGATATGGGAACCTAGATGAGTAATAGGCCTACTGGGGCTAGTGGAGTCGCCACGTGGAAACCTTTTAGCTTTTATGAAGGTAAGATATTGGATGGTTCCACCACCATGCTTATTGTGAAGCCAAAATGAAATGTTTTTTGGGTTTTTTCTGAGTTATTCTGGTCTTATAGGTTATGAGAGTATCCTAAATCTGACTTAACACTTAGCTAGGGTGTAAATACATACAAAGTTCAGTCTTATGGCTTGGTAACTGAATCCTTCAAGGTTTGATAAGGCTTTATGAGAATCCTAAGGGTCACTTAGTTTGTTAATGATTAAAAAGGTCCTATCATGATTACCATTGCTTGGTAGTGCTTGAGGGATGTTACTAATGTTATACTAGACAATGAGTATTTTTTTTGAAGATTTTACTCAAGGTCCCACCGTGATCGCCATTATATTGGTGTCTCGTGTTTTGATAGTTTGGAAAATCAAAAGACAAGGCAACATTAGAACAAATATTTAGAGTTACAGGATCTAGTCCTCCTGTTATCAGAGAGGGATCTCTCAAATGTTTTTTTGCAAAGGTTTATCTTGTGTGCTTAGAGTATGGATTTTATACTATTTATTAAGTGAAAGTGTTTGATTGTTTGTTTGGTTGGATTGATACAACAGAACATGAAAGGTCTAGGAAAGATATATAGAGTGGAGAAACATTTGGTTCATTGGGCAATGGAGTCAAGAAGAGGTCATAACACACTCATTAATGGATATGGGATATCATAGGGAAAATCTAACTTGGCCGTAGGATCCTTTGGTTTTGGAATGAGATGGACATCAATGATTTGGAAAGAGAAATTTAATTCTCAGAAAAAGGGAATTTGAAAGCACAATTTGAACAATAAAGAGCTATTTGGTAGACATGGCTAACAATGAATTCTACAAATCACACCTTTAAGAAAACAATGATTTCAAAACAACTTTTAAAATGAAATCTAATACTCGAGGAACACCCTATTTCCTCAAATATTTTATTTCAAATGACTTAGAAAACATAAAAGATTCACTGATAACTGCAGTCATATAAGAAGGAACACCTAACACATCTATGATTAAAACTATAAAGACCTTTGAGACAACATTTTAAGTAAAGACAAAGGGCAAGATCAGAACAGACCTCCTTGACTCACTGTAAATAGAAAACTTCAAAGGGAGACTTCAATAATAGTTTTAAAGTAGCAGCAGACAAGCAGGGAGAACCATAAATCATGCTGAAACCAACTGTTCGAACTATTACGGAAATAAACAAGCATGAGGACTAAAGAGAGATATTAAAGACTCTAAAATACCTCAGCAGAAGAAAACATTAAACAGTGAAGGATGAACAGGTCTAAGGTGCTTCCAGGAGTCATTTCTTAGCCCAAAAAATTTCAGCCTACGTAGTAAGAAATTGTAGACGAGAATGAAAACGAGGATCAAACATTAAACGATTCGAATAATGCACCAATGTTGGAGCTCATGGATCAGTAGAGCTATTTGGCAGGTTCGGTAAAAAGCATGCAAAAACATCATCAAGGCTTCCAAGACTTCAATTTCTTCTTCATCTTAAACAGACTATGTATTATTTCATAGAGTTCCAATATTACAACTAGTGATCTACCCCCAACCAACCTCTCTCTCATCTTCTGCAGTAGTATTTATAGAAGAATGAGGAGGTGAGACCTGATAAAAGCTCTCTAAAGATAATTAAACAAACTTAAATGGCTTCTCATCTTTTGGGGGCTCAATGAAGAAGCTTACATAGGTGTCTTCTGTATTAAATAATTTACATAAATATTTAAGCTCGGTGGGAGCTCTTTTTGACCTTTAAGGCTCTGTGTGATGTCAAAGTAACTCTGCTCATATTTTGTCATTAATTTCTTTTTCAGAATTTACTCTTTGGCTGCATTGTGAGGCAGATATCTGATCCTGATCAATAACTTCAGCTTGCATTTGAATTCTTTGAGGCACAGGTGGCACTGTGGTAGATGGGAGGAATCAATTTTCCTCAGATGTGGCAGTGGAGGCTTTTTTTCTGATGAACCTTTATGATTTTCTCCTTTAACTGCGTTTTAATCTGGGATTAGGCTTTTGATAAACCATCTGAGACATAATCCCTGAAAATATGTGTTCAACTTTCTGTTGTGGTGTGTTCCTATCTTCAACACTGATACTCTTTGATTTGTACTTGTCTCACTGTTTCTGTTGGTGTGCAGGGCTGCGCAGGGGTGATATGGCATCAATGCATCATGAAGCACCAATGAAACGTGAAGTTTAAACCCTGCAAATGATTCTCTTTGATGGATCAGAGGCAGGAGGATCGTCACCCTCTGATTTTGGATTTTCTTCAGACATAGCGGAAAAAACCATTTGAACCCTGCAAAATATGAATAATGTTATAAAATCCTGCATGTATAGGTTTACTGCTTCAAGAGGACATGTGGGGAGAGCGTGGCTATCAGATGGCATCATCCAACGGTTGAGATTGATCAAAGGGAGTCAAAAGGAGACAGGGGAGGAAATAAATCAGAGTCGTCGATCGGGCATAGATCGATGGTCGGGATCGAAGGCGGAAAGTCAAAGCAAACGAGTTATTTTTTTTGGAAAAATGGAGAAATGGGTTAAAACCTTTGTTTTCGACAAATTTTTTCACAAAATTAGGTTTGGGGATCGGGACAAATGTGGGTCGTCGGATGAGATCGGCCCACTCGATCAATGGCGGAGAACAGGTGCCAACAAACCTTATAAAACGTGCCCGAACATCAAACTTTCAATAAAATTAGGGCGAAATAAAACCCCGGGTCCGAAAATGCTGACTGGACGAGGAATCAAGGTGATTAAGTGTGGGCCGTCGATCTGTAGATCAGATCGATGGCAGAGATGCTTTTAACACTGCGTCGTACCCTGGTTATTACACGGGCATCTTCAGAGAGTGATCACCGTCCGATGAGTGGCCTCAGATCGGACGGTGGATGTCAATATCGCGCCGGGTCCATGTCCGATCTTTACCGCGCGATGAGGGCAGTATTTGAAAATGGGCCCAAGACACATTTCGGATGGTGTATGGAATCGCTGCGAAATAGAAAAAATTGCCCCCCTCTCAAAAGCGGTGCGATGAAATCCGCTTGGTTTTGCAACAGTAAGTGGCTGGCGGGGACCACTGGGGTGATGGATTGCGCGTCGTTGATCTGCAAATCAGGTCGATGGTGGAGAGCGATTAGAACCTTGCACCGGCGGAAAATTTTTAGGACATAATAAAAATTGAAAAATTTATATAAACGAAATTATATACTTTCGGGGGTGAAATATTAATATTCGATATGGCTTGGTGCCCATCTGCGGGGCCTTTGGGTGCATGGAAGATAATATGACCGAGAGAGATAGAACGGAGGGCTAATCAGCATCGGGGTTTTTAATAAAGGGAAAGGCTTGCATTTTGTGTTTTCCCCCGATTGCGATAAGCACCCAAATGGCTCAGCGCCTGGTTCCAGCACCAGGGTGTATGGAAGGGAAGGGTTAAAGACTTAGCCCAAGGGGGATTAAGTCTATAATATATAAATAATATGATTTTTATAGATTTCCAATGGTTTACAAATGAGTTTGAGGATTTCGATAAGGCAAGAAAGGGTCTTAAACCTTATCAAAGGGATTTTGATGAAGGGAAAAGGGGAAAGACATGACAATAAAGAATTTCATGGGAAAAGAAAAGGCAAAGATGAGGTTAGTTTTGGAAGAAGGGGGAAAAATAAAATGGTGCTTGCAGCAGTATTCTTTCTTGGGAATCAGCAGGATTTATGAGTGTAGAATGGGCACGACAGTGAAGATTGGGACAGATGCATGAGGCCTTTTAAGAGTCTTCAAGAGCCAACACTTTTTAGCAATAAAATTTCTTCCTTGAAAGCTCAAAACAGTTTTAGCCACCTTTTGGTATAACAAATTTCACAGGTGGCTAATAGTGGCTCCACTTGGGGATGGTGCCTTCTTGAAGGAATCAAGAACTTCAGACTTGGATTCTCTGGGAGACTGATCAGTTGCCTCATCCATTGGGCTGCCCTTCCTTTGCTGGGATGATCTTGTTTTGAAAACATATTAGCAGCCATGAAAAAAATGGATCTTCATCAATACAATCTTTCTACCTACCCAATCCTACTGATCTAACATTTTTTCTTCATTAGAGTGCACTTGGATTGCCAAATTCTTTTACAACATTTTATTCTTTTGAAGGCAAGAAATATAATCTATTTCTACTCCTTATTTCTCCATGGACTCAGATTAAACAGTTGAGCCCATGTGATTCTCTACTTGATCTACTATCTGTTGGGATTAAAGTGGCCAACAGATTTTTATTCTCTACATTTCTACAACATAAATTTAAAAACACTCAAGTCAAGATTAAGCTGTTTGACTTGCTATGATCTATGGCATAAAAACAAGCTGCACATAGACACTTATTTTGCAGAAAATTAAAACAAAAATGGAGAAGGCATAAGGTCTGAAATTTTAAGCACGACCTTCTCTTTCTCCAGCTCTGTTTTTACCTTTGTTTGAGTTGTTCTTTCTTTGATCAACTGGTCCAGATTTTGAATTAATTGGAACAAGATTTTTTACATCTTTTGACTCAAAATTTGAAATAGATTTGAGTCATTTTCTCTTTGAAACTTAGGTTCATATTTTGAGCATGTGTGAACCTTTAATTTCTATCCTAATCTTCCTACTGATAAGCCAAGATTAAACAGTTTGGCAAATCGAACTCACTATCCTATCAGCAGAAAATTTAAAACTAATTAGTCAAGATTAGGATGTTTGACTAACTAGAAGTGTGTTCTTTAGGAGTGGCATTTGAGCTTGCACACTTTCAGATTTGTTTCTCTTTTTTGGTATGGGGCTATACCTTTCTTGTTTTCACAGTCTGCCCTCTTTTCTTTCTTTCTATTGTTTTTGTATTTTTTGATTTTTATAACTTTGAATGCAATGTTCATGTTATGATATTTATAATGAAAAAAATGAAATTCTTTAAAACTCAAGACTCTTGGTAGAAGTAGTGCTTGAGCATCCTGCCATTGACAGGACCTCCATATAGATCCTCTCCATTCAATCCTTTCAAGAAGAATGCATTGTGGCCCCTTTCAGCATGAAAAATATAGGGACCTTTCCACAAATTCTCAAACTTTCCATGTTTTCCCTTCTCTTCTCTCCTTGAATCCCACTTCAGAACAACATTTCCAACTTGGAAATTGTCTGCCTTAGTTCCTTTATCAAATAACTTCTTCATATTTTCTTGGACCAACTGTTTTCTCTCATAAACTTCCTCTCTGGTCTACTGTAAATGGATGGTTTGATTGATTCTCCTCTGCATATCATTCTCTTCAACCTGCAATTCTTGAAGGAGATTTATGACTGGCACTCCTAATGAGGTGGGAAATACCACATCCATGCCATAAACTAGCTGATAGGGGGACATATTTATTGATTTCTTTGTAGTTAACCTATCAGCCCATAAGGCATGAACCAGTTTACTGTGCTATGATTTCTGATTTTGTTCCAACAGTTTTTTAATGATATTGATGAGGCTCTTGTTGGAAGATTCAACTAATCCATTTTCTTGGGGATAGTAAGCAGTGGAATGGCCCAGGGTTATGTGGTATTTGTAACAAAAATAGACCATATTTTTATATTTAAAAGCAGCAGCATTGTCTGTTATGATTTTTCTGGGACAACCAAATCTGGATAGGATTTTTGTTTCAAGAAACTTGATAATGACAGAGTCATTAGCATTTCTGGAGGGTATAGCATCTATCCACTTGGTAAAGAATTCAGTGGCTGTGAGGGTCCACTTATGTTGAGCTGAGGAGGATGGGTGGATTTCCCCAATGAAGTCCAGCCCCCATTGTTGAAAAGGTGCCTCAACTCTGATAGGATGTAAGGGTAAGGGAATAAGTTTTCTTTTTCCATCAAATATTTGACACTTATGGCAAGACATGACCAACTTCTGAGTGTCTGGGAAAAGGGTAGGCCAATAGTAACCTGATCTAAGAATTTTGTTTGCTGTGGCCTTCGAGTAGAGGTGTCCTCCACATTCTCCGTCATGCAGCTCATGCATGATTTTTCCTCCATCATCTTCAAGTAAACATTTAAGAAAAACTCCAACAGCATTTTTCCAATATAATACCCCATCTAAGATGCAAAAACTCAAAGCTTTTTGTTTCAAAAATCTAGCTTTAGTTTTAGGCAAAGAATGAGGGGCATTTAAATATAAAAGCACATAAATAATGTCAGCATACCAAGGAGAATTCAGAAATGTTTATTGAATAAGAGCAGTAGATTCTTCTATCTCTTCCAACACATCTACCATATTCATGCATAGTGCTTGGAGGCTCAGCCATAAGTTTTGCTAATCCTTGCCCATTAACTAGTTTAGTGGGCCTGACCTCTAAGTCATACTCAAGAATAGTTGCAATCCATTTTCCCCTTTTACCGTCAGGGTCTTGACTTAGAATTTCCTTGACAACAGTATGTGGAACAAAAGCAATTATGTGAGAGTGAAAAATATAGACCCTAAAGTCTTTTAAATATTTCACTAATGCTAAGGCTTGATTCTCCATGATGTTATATTTGAGAGGAGCATCTCTTAAGGCCCTACTAAAGAAAGATATTGGTTGTTCTTGCCCCAATTCATTCTTTTGAAGTAATACTGTAGCTATTGTATGCTCAGATGCAAAACAAAAGATATAAAAGTCTTTGGTGAAATCTGGACTAATCAGGACTAGTGTTTGAGTAAGAGCTTGTTTGACTAGTTCGAATGATTGTTTAGCTGGTAAAGTCCATTTTACATCGACATCTTTCTTAATCATGTTTGTAATGTTTTTTAATAGCTCAACAAGATTAGGGATAAACCTCCTCAGAAAATTAATCTTTTCGATGAAAGATTGCAACTCTTTTAGGCTTCTTGGATGACTGATTTGTAATATGCCATCTATCCTTGTAGGGTCTATCTTGATTTCTTCTTCTGAAATTATATGGCCAAGAAGTTTACCTTCTTGGAGACCAAAAAGTGTTTTGTTGGGATTCAATCATAAGCCAAATTTCCTACACTTCTCAAAAAATTTTCTTAGGTGAATCAAATGCTCTTCATCAGTTTTTGAGAAAACATTTATGTCATCAAGGTAAATGATTATGAAATATCCAATGTCTTCAGAAAAGGCTATGTCCATGGACCTTTGGAAGGTGGCCCCTGCATTCATTAATCCGAAAGGCATTTTGACATACATAAAGGTGCCCCAAGGTGTGGTAAAAGTAGTTTTGATTTGATCACTTGGGAGCACTAACACTTGGTTGTAACCCGAGAACCCATCTAAGAGGGATATCCTTCTTGACCCAACAACGCTTTGAAGTATATGGTCCATCTTGGGTAAGGGGTGTTTGTCCTTTAAAGAGGCTCTATTTAAATTTCTGAAGTCAATACAGAGCCTTATTTCCCCTGTTTTCTTTCTAACAAAAACTAGGTTTGATACCCACTCTGAATATCTAATTGGTACAATGATCCCAGCAGCATGCATCCTTTCAATCTCTTCCTTAACTAAAGGTAATAAAATAGGTTTTATTCTTCTTAGTTTTTTTTTAAAAGGCTTTTTATTTTCCTTCAGGGGAATCTTGTGCTGGATGATGCTGGTATCATATGATTTTAAGTCTTTGTATCCTCAAGCAAAAACATCTTTAAAATCTTTGAAGAGCTCTATGTATTGCAATTTTATGTGAGCTGGGAGAGTGATAGACAGTTTGATCGTCTTGGGTTCTGCTAGACCACCTATGTTATGCTCTTCTACATTCGTTTCTGCAGGCTCCATTCTTGGTTCTTTAGCTACATCGTTAAAATCAAAAAGATGTTCTAAAGGTGCAAGACCTCTTGGAATTTTATCATTTTTTCATTGTAAAAATTCCAAGTATTCTTGGTCTGCATTGTCAATTATCTCTGCTTCAAGAGAATTCTCATAATTATTTATATCAGCAGTATATGTCATTTCAACTTCTGGGATTTGTTCAATATACAAACAATTTTCTTTATGGCTGGTTTCTAATATTGGTATGCTGAAATAATTTTCTGATTTCAAGAAATCATCTATGTGTTTGTCAGATTCAAACACTTTCCAGTGACCTTCGTTATCAGGCACATCAGGCCTGTGTTTTACCTTTACACTGAGCTTTTCATTTATCTCAGGTATTTGGTAGTTGCTGGCATTGAAGCCGAGTTCATTTGCTATATGATTCAGTGCTCTAGGGATGAAAATGAGTTCGTATTTTTCGAAGGTTTTCAATAAATCAAGGGCAGCATTCTGATATTCCCTAAGTCTTGGATTTTTAGCTGAGTATTCTCCAAATATTTGTCTTATGATAAGTTCAGAATCTCCTAAGATTGATATCCTCTGGGCTTCTAATTGTTTAAGCAATTCTAAGCCTAGGAGGAGTGATTCATACTCGGCAATATTGTTAGTGCATGGGAAATCTAATTTATATGAAAAAAATTTGATTCCTATTTTGAATCCAAACACCTGCCCCTGCACTTATTTTATTACAGGATCCATCCAAGTTTACTGTCCAAAGTATATTTGACTTATTTTCATTTTCTTGTTGTTGTTGATTTTCAATGTTTTGAATTTGATTCGAGGGGAGATTTGATTGTTCTGGTGAACTGATTTGGTCTATGTTTTCCTTATCTTTTTGAGTGATTTCATCTTCGTTGTACAAGATAAAGGAATCTAAACTTGATTGAATGGAATATATTGGGGAATTTTTTGGTTTATCTATGTTTCTCACCATATACTTCATGTGAGATTCCTTGTATAATCTTCTGTTTTGGTTAAAAACAGGGATGGTGGCATAAGACATGTCCATTTGAAGGCTTCCCTAAAGTTTGGCTCCCCAAGATCTCGATAAGAGCATGCCATACTTAGGGGGAGTGTCAGCTACAACTATGTCCATGACTAAACTCTTAGTAGGGATTTGGGATAAGTTAACACACAAATATTTGATTAAACCCAAACATTTGACTCTGCTTGAGTCAAAGGAATACAAATCTTTCTATGGTTTAGTAATCTCTAAGCCTAAGCTTTCCATTACCACCTTGGGCATTAGATTGTGTGAAGCTCCTGAATCTAACATGGCATTGCGTAAAATTTTCTCGTGTATGTTCAAGCTAACATAGAAGGGAGGGAAAACCCCTTCTTGGTATTTTCCTTCAAATTCTGGACCAAATAAAACCTTCGGTTTGTCATCTGTCAAGTTCAAGGTGTCAGTATCACTTCCTAAGTTCAAAGCTTTCAAAACTTGGATTTTTTACACTTCTTGGGTTACTAGTTCAGCTAGGGGAACGGTAATTTTTATCTTAGCAATCTCTCCCTCAAGGCTAAAAGGGATAATTCAATTGTTCATATTTACATCTGTCTTTTCAATTGAATTCTTTTCAGCAATTTTGATTTGCTGAACCTTGTTTGGACTAGTAATTGGGACAATTTTATTAGGACCACTAGTTGAAGTGCTAGGGGTGCTCTGTTCAACATCTTGCTAGACACTTTTGTCTTTGTTTATGTCTGGTTTCTTGGTCAAAATGTTGGTTTTTTCTGCTGCCTTTTTGGGCTGATTTTCTGTGTTTTTCTTGACAGCAGTATCAGTGTTCTTATCCTTTGAATTGTCTATGTTCCCCTTGCTCCTAAGATTGTATTGTTTGTGCACCTCCATGATTGCATTTTCAAAACCCAATCTATAGTCGTCAGAATCTTCTTAGGTGTTTGTGTTTTGATCATAAGAGAAAAAACCTTGTTCTTCCTCAGTGAGGAAAACATCATCCCCACTGTCTGATCCAATCAAGTTTACATGAGATTCTCCCAACCTTTCCAACTCCCTATCTTCTTCATATTGATGTACATAGTTTTGCTGGAAGGGGGGTCTAATCTGTTGCTCATTTTCCTTCTATTTGTCTTGATTTTTTTCTCTTCTATAATTCTAATTTCTATTTCTGTTTTGGTTATTTTGAGGTTCTCTTGGTGGCACTCTCTCATTCAAATTGACCTTTTCAAGCATCCTCTCCATCACCTTCACTAGGTTATCAATTTTTGTGTCGAAAGTTGAGGTTGAGGGTAGTAGATCATCTTGATAAGTTACCCTTGTCTCTAATCTCAACCTATTTATTTTCTCAATTATGTTTGCTTCTATGCTCACAGCTCCTTTCTGCATGTCTTCTAAGGTTAAGTAATCCCTCCCTCTTAACTGATAAGTCATTTCAGCATCAAGGCCTTCGGGATACCTTACCAAGGCCATGCCTTGAGGAGGTTTCATGTGAGGTGGAAGGGCATTGTAAACACTATTGAACCTAGTAGAGTAATCGTGAACACTCTCGCCTTGATTTCTCTTGAGGCTGCTATACTCTGCTAGTATTTGGAGAGGATTCTTTTTGAGTTCCCATTTGTTGATGAATGTTTGATGTAAGGCAGGGAGATCATTTTTATTGTTAGGAGGTAAGTTTTTAAACCATTTCTTTAAATCTCCTCCTAAACTTTGAGCGAAGATCCTCATCTTCACAGTTTCTTCTTCTATCTCCATGTAATCAAATGCATCTTCCATCCTATCTACATGATGTTGAGCTGTTGTAGTCTCTTTTCCAATGAAGTGAGGGATTTTGGATTGGTAATCATTTGGTAATGGAATTAGAGGTTGTGGTAACACTAATGGGGCATACCATGTTGCCATGGCTGGAAATAAGGGTGGATTTACAAGAGTAAAAGTGGGCTGAATAGGAGTGTTTTGCACAGTCGTAGTATAGATTGGAGTGGAAGAAACACTTGGCCCAACAAACTAATTTTGAGCAGATTTTTTATGGAAAAGGCTAAAGTGATGAAGAAGCTGGGAATCAAGAGGAGTGGAAGGTGAAGCTTCTCTACTAAAGCTCTGTTGAAAATCTGCAAAGTTAAGATCAGTCTTGTTTAAATCACCTTGAGATTCGGTTCTAAATATGTTCTTTGTATGATATAAATCAAAGTGTGAATCCCCTAAGTCAACAAGGTTTTCGGGGACAGAGTTTGTCCTTAAGAGGCTCCTATTAGCAGCTGATTTTCCAGATTTAGAAGTTTGCCACAGAATTCTTTCTGGATTGTCAACTATTAAACGGGGATTTGGGTCTAGATGGGATCTAGTGTTGATCCTACGTAGAGCCAGAATTTTTTTGAAAAATGAGAGAGGTTAGAGTTTTAAGGACTGTTTTTGGGAATTTTACGTCTCACGATGTCTTATCTAGTATGGGACTAGGCTTCTAAACTTCTTCTAGGCTGGTTAACACAGTCCTAAAGAGATCTGGAAACCTAGATGAGTAATAGGCTTACTGGGGTTAGTGGAGTCGCCAGGTGGAAAATTTTTAGCTTTTATGAAGGTAAGATATTGGATGGTTCCACCACCATGTTTATTTGTGAAGCCAAAATGAAAATTTTTTGGGCTTTTCTGAGTTATTTCGGTCTTATAGGTTAAGAGATTGTTCTAAGTCTGATTTTACATACAGCTAAGGTGTCAAAACATATAGAGTTTACTCCTATGGCTTGGTAACTGATTCCTTCAAGGTTTGATAAGGTTCTATGAGAATCCTAAGGGTTACTTAGTTTGTCACTGATTCAAACAATTTTTATCATGATTACCATTGCTTGGTAGTGCTTGAAGAAGGTTACTTATGTTATATTGGACAGTGAGTGTTTTGTCTTGAAGTTTTTACTCAGGGTCCCACCGGGATCACCATTATGTTGGTGTCCTGTGTTTTCATAGTTTGGAAAATCAAAAGACAAGGCAACATCAAAACCAATCTTTAGAGTTCCAGGATCTAGTCCTCCTGTTCTCAGAGAGGGATCTCTCAAATGTTTGTTTGCAAAGGTTTATCTTGTGTGCTTAGAGTATTGGTTTTAGACTAGTTATTAAGTGCAGGTATTTGTTTGTTTGGTTGGATATTCTATCCTGCTGAAGAATCAAGGAAAGATAGGTAGAAAGAGGAAGTAGTAGCTTCATTGGGAAATGGAGTCAAAAAGAGGTCATGACAAACTTATCAATGGATATGGGATATCAGAGGGCAAATCTAACTTGGCCACAAGATCCTTTGGTTTTTGGAATGAGATGGACATCAATGATTTGGAAAGAGAAGTTTAATTCTCAACAAACAGAATTTGAAAACACAATTTGAGCCATAAAGAGCTTTTTCATAGACAAGGCTAACCATGAATTCTACAAATCACACCTTTAAGAAAACAATGATTTCAAAAACAAATTTTAAAATGAAATATAAGATTCGGGGAACACCCTATTTCCTCAAAGATTTTATTTCAAATGACTTAGAAAACATAAAATATTTACTGATAATTGCGGTCATAGAAGAGGGAACACCTAACACATCTATGATTACAACTACAAAGACCTTCAAGACAACTGTCTAAGAAAGGACAAAGGGCAAGATCAGAACATACCTCCTTGACTCACTGTAAACAGGGAGACTTCAATAACCATTTTTAAGTGGCAGCAGACAAGCAGGGAAAACCATAAATATTGTTTAAACCAACTACTCGAACTATTAAGGAAATCAACAAGCATGAAGACTAAAAAGAGCGATTAAAGACTCTAAAATACTTCAACAGAAGAAAACATGAAACAGTGAAGGATGAACAGGTCTAAGGTGCTTCCAGGAGTCATTTCTTAGCCTAAAAATTTCAACCTACTGTAGTAAGAAATTATGGAACAAAATGAAAACAGGAGAGAAAATTAAACAGTTCAGAATACTTCACCAATATCCAAGCTCATGGATCCAATGATAGAGCCTTCTCAGTAACAAGCATGCAACAACATCATCAAGGCTTCCAAGACTTCAATTTCTTCTTCATCTTCAACAAACTATGTATTAGTTCAGAGAGTTCCAATATTACAACTAGTGATATACCCCCAACCAACCTCTCTCTCATCTTCTGCAGTAGTATTTATAGAAGAATGAGGAGGTGAGACCTAATAAAAGATCTCTAAAGATAATTAATACAAACTTAAATGGCTTCTCAGCTTTTGGGGGCTCAATGAAGAAGCTTACATAGGTGTCTTCTGTATTAAATAATTTACATAAAGATTTAAGCTCGGTGGGAGCTCTTTTTTACCTTTGAGGCTCTGTGTGATGTCAAAGTAAATCTGCTGATATTTTGTCATTAATTTTGCTTGCAGAATTTACTCTTTGGTTGTGTTGTGAGGTAGATATCTAATCCTGATCAATAAATTTGGCCTGCATTTGAATGCTTTGAGGCGTAGGTGGCACTGTGGTAGCTGGGAGGAATCAATTTTCCTCAGATGTGGCGGTGGAGGCTTTTTGTCTGATGAACCTTTATGATTTTCTCCTTTAAGTACGTTTTAATTGGGAATTAGGCTTTCCATAAACCATCTGAGACATAATCCCTGAAAATCTGTGTTCAATCTTCTGTTGTGGTGTGTTCCTATCTTCGGCACTGATACTCTTTGATTTGTGCTTGAATCACTGTGTTTGTTGGTGTGCAGGGCTGCGCATGGGTGATATGGCATCAATGCATCATGAAACACCGATGAAACGTGAAGTTTAAACCCTACAAATGATTCTCTTTGATGGACCAGAGGTAGGAGGATTTTCACCCTCATGGGAGGTTTTCTTGTTTATATGAAAAACCATTGAACCACTGCAAAATAAAACAATCATCATGCTAAATCTTACATGTGTGATTTACTGCTTCAAGAGACTGTGGGGGCAGGGGCGTCGGATGGCATCATTCAGTAATTCAGCATTAGTCAGTTAAAAGGAAACGGGGGAGGGGAAATAAATTATGGATTTTTCGTGTCCCCGCACGAGAGATGAAGTCGGGATCGGAGCGGAATGTCAAGCAAGCAGTTATTTTTTGGAAAAATGGAGAAATGGAGTTAAAACTTTGTTTTAGACAAAATTTGTCACAAAATGAGGTTTGAGATCGGGTGAAACGTGGGTCATCGGATGAGATCATGCCGTCATAAGAAAGAAAATGATTACTGCCCAACATAAACAGCATGGGACATCAAACTTTCAATAAAATTAGGGCGAAATAAAACCCCGGGTCCGGAAATGCTGATGGACAAGGAATCAGGGCGATGAAGTGTGGGTCGTCGATCTCCAGATCAGATCAATGGCAGAGATGCTTTTAACACTGCGCCGTACCCTGGTTATTGCATTGGCAACTTTGGAGAGTGATCACTGTCCGATGAGTGGCCTTAGATCGGACGGTGGACGTCAATATCGTGCTGGTTCCATGTCCAATATTTACCGCGCGATGAGGGCGGTATTTGAAAATGGGCCCAAGAAACGTGTCGACCGGTGTATGGAATCGCTGCGAAATAGAAAAAACTACCCCCCTCTCAAAAGAGGTGCGATGAAATCCGCTTGGTTTTGCAATAGTAAGTGGCTGGCGGGGACCACTGGGGCGATGGATTGCACGTCATCGATCTGCAGATCAGATCGATGGTGGAGAGCGATTAGAACCTTGCACTGGCAGAAAATTTTTAGGACATAATAAAAATTGAAAAATTTATATAAACGAAAGTCTATACTTTCGGAGACGATATATTAATATTCGATATGGCTTGTCGCCCATTTGCGGGACCTTTGGGCGCATGGAAGATAATATGACCGAGATAGATAGAACGAAGGGCTAATTGGCATCGAGGTTTTTAATAAAGGGAAAGGCTTACGTTCTGTGTTTTCCCTCGATTGCGATAAGTGCCCAAATGGCTCAGTGCCTGGTTCCAGCACCAGGGTGTATGGAAGGGAAAGGTTAAAGACTTAGCCCAAGGGGGCTTAAGTCTATAATATTTAAAAAATATGATTTTTATAGATTTCCAATGGTTTACAAAGGAGTTTGAGGATTTCAATAAGGCAAGAAAGGGTCTTAAACCTTATCAAAGGGATTTTGATGAAGGGAAAAGGGGAAAGACATGAAAATAAAGGATTTCATGGGAAAAGAAAAGGCAAAGATGAGGTTAGTTTTGGAAGAAGGGGGAAAAGGAAAATGGTGCTTGCAGTAGTATTATTTCTTGGGAATCAGAAGGATTTTTGAGTGTAGAATGGGCATAGCAGTGAAGATTGGGACATAGGCATGAGGCCTTTTAAGAGTCTTCAAGAGCCAACACTTTTTAGCAATAAAATTTGTTCCTTGAAAGCTCCAAACAGTTTTAGCCACCTTTTGGTATAACAAATTTCACAGGTGGGTAACAGTGGCTCCACTTGGGGATGGTGCCTTCTTGAAGGCATCAAGAACTTCAGACTTGGATTCTCTGGGAGGCTGATCAGTTGCCTCAACCATTGGGCTGCCCTTCCTTTGCTAGGATGATCTTGTTTTGAAAACATAGTAGCAGCCATAAAAACAATGGATCTTCATCAATACAATCTTTCTACCTACCCAATCCTACTGATCTAACATTTTTTCTTCATTAGAGTGCACTTGGATTGGAAAATTATTTTAAAACATTTTATTCTTTTGAAGGCAGGAAATCTAATCTATTTCTACTCCTTATTTCTCCATGGACTCAGATTAAACAGTTGAGCCCATGTGATTCTCTACTTGATCTACTATCTATTGGGATTAAACTGTCCAACAGATTTTTATTCTCTACATTTCTACAACATAAATTTAAAAACACTCAAGTCAAGATTAAGCTGTTTGACTTGCTGTGATATATGGCATAAAAACAAGCTACACATAGACACTTAATTTGCAGAAAATTAAAACAAAAATGGAGAAGGCATAAGGTCTGAAAGTTTAAGCACAGCCTTCTCTTTCTCGGGCTCTGTTTTGACCTTTGTTTGAGCTATTCTTTCTTTGATCAACTGGTTCAGATTTTGAATTAATTGGAACCAGATTTTTTACATCTTTTGACTCAACATTTGAAATAGATTTGAGTCATTTTCTCTTTGAAGCTTATGTTCAGATTTTGAGCATGTGTGAACCTTTAATTTCTATCCTAATCTTCCTATTGATAAGCCAAGATTAAACAGTTTGGCAAATCGAACTCACTATCCTATCAGCAGAAAATTTAAAACTAATTATTCAAGATTAGGATGTTTGACTAACTAGAAGTGTGTTCTTTAGGAGTGGCATTTGAGCTTGTACACTTTTAGATTTGTTTCTCTTTTTTGGTATGGGGCTATACCTTTATTGTTTTCACAGTCTGCCCTCTTTTCTTTCTTTCTATTGTTTTTGTATTTTTTGATTTTTATAACTTTGAATACAATGTTCAGGCTATGATATTTACAATGAAAAAAATGAAATGCTTTAAAACTCAAGACTCTTAGTAGAAGTAGTGCTTGAGAATCCTTCCATTGACAGGACCTCCATATAGATCCTCTCCATTCAATTATTTCAAGAAGAATGCATTGTGACCCCTTTCAGCATGAACAATATAGGGACCTTTCCACAAATTCTCAAACTTGCCATGTTTTCCCTTCTCTTCTCTCCTTGAATCCCACTTCAGAACAACATTTCCAACTTGGAAATTGTCTACCTTAGTTCCTTTATCAAATAACTTCTTCATATTTTCTTGGACCAACTGTATTCTCTCATAAACTTCCTCTTTGGTCTGCTGTAAATGGATGGTTTGATTGATTCTCCTTTGCATATCATTCTCTTCAACCTGCAATTCTTGAAGGAGCTTTATGACTGGCACTCCTAATGAGGTGGGAAAGACCACGTCCATGCCATAAAATAGCTGATAGGGGGACATATTTATTGATTTATTTGTAGTTAACCTATCAGCCCATAAGGCATGGACCAGTTTACTGTGCCATGATTTCTGATTTTGTTCCAACATTTTTTTAATGATATTGATGAGGCTCTTGTTGGAAGATTCAGCTAATCCATTTCCTTTGGGATAGTAAGCAGTGGAATGGCCCAAGGTTATGTGTTATTTGTAACATAAATCGACCATATTTTTAGATTTAAAAGCAGCAACATTGTCTGTTATGATTTTTCTGCGACAACCAAATCTGTATAGGATATTTGTTTCAAGAAAATTGATAATGACAGAGTCATTAGCATTTCTAGAGGGTATAGCCTCTATCCACTTGGTAAAGAAGTCAGTGGCCGTGAGGATCCACTTATGTTGAGATGAGGAGGATTGGTGGATTTCCCCAATGAAGTCCAGGCCCCATTGTTGAAAAGGTGCCTCAACTCTGATAGGATGTAAGGGTAAGGGAAGAAGTTTTCTTTTGCCATCAAAGATTTGACACTTATGGCAAGACATGACCAACTTCCGAGTGTCTGGGAAAAGGGTAGGCCAATAGTAACCTGATCTAAGAATTTTATTTGTTGTGGCCTTCCAGTAGAGGTGTCCTCCACATTCTCCGTCATGCAACTCATGAATGATTTTTCCTGCATCATCTTCAAGTAAACATTTAAGAAAAATTCCAACAGCATTTTTCCAATATAATACCCCATCTAAGATGCAAAAACTAAAAGCTTTTTGTTTCAAAAATCTAGCTTTATTTTTAGACAAATAAGGAGGGGCATTTAAATATAAAAGCACATAAATAACGTCAGCATACCAAGGAGAATTCAGAAATTTTTCTTGAATAAAAGGAGCAGTAGATTCTTCTATCTCTTCCAACACATCTACCATATTCATGTCTAGTGCTTGGAGGTTAGAGTCAACCATAAGTTTTGCTAATCCTTGCCCTTTAACTAGTTTGGTGGGCCTGATCTCTAAGTCATACTCAAGAATAGTTGCTATCCATTTTCTCCTTTTACCATCAGGGTCTTGACTTAGAATGTCCTTGACAACAGTATGTGTAACAAAATCAATTATGTGAGAGCGCAAAATATAGACCCTAAATTCTTTTAAATCTTTCACTAATGTTAAGGCTTGCTTCTCCATGATGTTATATTTGAGAGGAGCATCTCTTAAGGCACTACTAAAGAAAGATATTGGTTGTTCTTGCCCCAAGTCATTCTTTTGAAGTAATACTGCAGCTATTGTATGCTCAGATGCGAAAGAAAGGATATAAAAGTCTTTGGTGAAATCTGGACTAATCAAGACTGGTGTTTGAGTAAGAGCTTGTTTGACCAGTTCGAATGATTGTTTAGCTGGTAAAGTCCATTTTACACCGACATCTTTCTGAATCATTTTTTTAATGTTTTTTAATAGCTCAGCAAGATTAGGGACAAACCTCCTCAGAAAATTAATCTTTTCGATGAAAGATTGCAACTCTTTTAGGCTTCTTGGATGACTGATTTGTAATATGCCATCTATCCTTGTAGGGTCTATCTTGATTACTTCTTCCGAAATTATATGGCCAAGAAGTTTACCTTCTTGGAGACCAAAAAGTGTTTTGTCGAGATTCAATGATAAGCCAAATTTCCTACACTTCTCAAAAACTTTTCTTAGGTGAATCAAATGCTCTTCATCAGTTTTTGAGAAAATAGTTATGTCATCAAGGTAAATGATTATGAAATAGCCAATGTCTTCAGAAAAGGCTATGTCCATGGACCTTTGGAAGGTGGCCCCTGCATTCATTAATCCGAAAGGCATTTTGACATACATAAAGGTGCCCCAAGGTGTGGTAAAAGTAGTTTTGATTTGATCACTTGGGAGCACTAACACTTGGTTGTAAGTCGAGAACCCATCTAAGAGGGATATCCTTCTTGACCCAACTACCCTTTGAATTATATGTTCCATCTTGGGTAAGGGGTAGTTGTCCTTTAAAGAGGCTCTATTTAAATTTTTGAGGTCAATACAGAGCCTGATTTCCCCTGTTTTATTTCTAACAGAAACTAGGTTTGATACCCACTCTGAATATCTAATTGGTACAATGATCCCAGCAGCATGCATATTTTCAATATCTTCCTTAACTAAAGGTAATAAAATAGGGTTTATTCTTCTTATTTTTTGTTTAAAAGGCTTTTGATTTTCCTTCAGGGGAATCTTGTGCTGGATGATGCCAGTAACATATGATTTTAAGTCTTTGTATCCCCAAGTAAAAACATCTTTAAACTCTTTGAACAACTCTATGTATTGCAATTTTATGTGTGCTGGGAGAGTGCTGGATAGTTTGATCATCTTGGGTTCTGCTAGACCGCCTATGTTATGCTCTTCTACATTCGTTTCTGCAGGCTCCATTCTTGGTTCTTTAGCTACATCGTTAAAATCAAAAAGATGTTCTAAAGGTGCGAGACCTCTTGGAATTTTATCATTTTTGCATTGTAAAAATTCCAAGCATTCTTGGTCTGCATTGTCAATTATCTCTGCTTCAAGAGGATTCTCGTGATGATTTATATCAGCAATATATGTCATTTCAACTTCTGGGATTTGTTCAATATACAAACAATTTTCTTTATGGCTAGTTTCTGATATTGGTATGCTGAAATCATTTTCTGATTTCAAGAAATCATCTATGTGTTTGTCAGATTCAAACACTTTCTAGTGATCTTCGTTATTAGGCACAACAGACCTGTGTTTTACCTTTACGCTGAGCTGTTCATTTATCTCAAGTATTTGGCAGTTGCTGGCATTGAAGGTGAGTTCATTTGCTAGATGATTCAGTGCTCTAGGGATGAAAATGAGTTCGTATTTTTTGAAGGTTTTCAATAAATCAAGGGCAGCGTTCTGATATTCCCTAAGTCTTGGATTTTTAGCTGAGTATTCTCCTTTGATTTGTCTTATGATAAGTTCATAATCTCCTAAGATTGATATCCGCTGGGCTTCTAATTGTTTAAGCAATTGTAAGCCTAGGAGGAGTGCTTCGTACTCGGAAATATTGTTAGTGCATGGGAAATCTAATTTATATGAAAACCTTGGATTCGTATTTTGAATCCAAACACCTGCCCCTACACTTGTTTTATTACAGGATCCATCAAAGTTTACTGTCCAAATTATATTTGAGTTATTTTCATTTTCTTGTTGTTGTTGATTGTCAATGTTTTGAATTTGATTTGAAGGGAGATTTGATTGTTTTCGTGAACTGATTTGGCCTATGTTTTCCTTATCTTGTTGAGTGATTTCATCTTCGTTGTACAAGATGAAGGAATCTAAACTTGATTGAATGGAATAGATTGGGGAATTTTTTGGTTTATCTATGTTTCTCACCATATACTTCATGTGAGATTCCTTGTATAATCTTCTGTTTTGGTTCAAAACAGGGATGGTGGCATAAGACATGTCCATTTGAAGGCTTCCCTAAATTTTGGCTCCCCAAGATCTCGATAAGAGCATGCGATACTTAGGGGGAATTTCAGCTACAACTATGTCCATGAATAAACTCTTAGCAGGGATTTGGGATAAGTTAATACACAAATCTTTGATTAAACCCAAACATTTGACTCTACTTGAGTCAAAAGAATACAAAAATTTGTATGGTTTAGTAATCTCTAAGCCTAAGCTTTCCATTACCACCTTGGGCATTAGATTGTGTGAAGCTCCTGAATCTAACATGGCATTGTGTAAAATTTTCTCGTGTATGTTCAAGCTAACATAGAAGGGAGGGACATCCCCTTCTTGGTATTTTCCTTCAACTTCTGGACCAAATAACAACTCAGGTTTGTCATCTGTCAAGTTCAAGGTGTCAGTATCACTTCCTAAGTTCAAAGCTTTCAAAACTTGGTTTTTGTACACTTCTTGGGTTACTAGTTCAACTAGGGGAATGGTAATTTTTATCTTAGCAATCTCTCCGTCAAGGCTGAAAGGGATAATTGACTTGTTCATATTTACATATATCTTTTCAACATCTTGCTGGACACTTTTGTCTTTGTTTATGTCTAGTTTCTTGGTCAAAATAGTGGTTTTTTCTGCTACCTTTTTGGGCTAAGTTTTTGTGTTTTCCTTGATAGCAGTATCAGTGTTCTTATCCTTTGAATTTTCTATGTTCCCCTTGCTCCTAAGATTGTATTTTTTGTGCACCTCCATGATTGCATTTTCAAAACCCAATCTATAGCCGTCAGAATCTTCATACGTGTTTGTATTTTTATCATAAGAGAAAAAACCTTATTCGTCCTCAGTGAGGAAAACATCATCCCCACTGTCTGATCCAATCAAGTTTACATGAGACTCTCCCAACCTTTCCAACTCCCTATCTTCTTCATATTTATCTACATAGTTTTGCTGGAAGGGAGGTGTAATTTGTTGATCATTTTCCCTCTGTTTGTCTTGATTTTTTCTCTTCTATAATTTTGAGTTATATTTCTGTTTTGGTTATTTTGAGGTTCTCTTGGTGGCACTCTCTCATTCAAATTGATCTTTTCAAGCATCCTCTCCATCACCTTCACTAGGTTATCAATTTTTGTGTCGGAAGTTGAGGTTGAGGGTAGTAGATCATCTTGATAAGTTACCCTCTTCTCTAATCTCAACCTATTTCTTTTGTCAATTATGTTTGCTTCTCCGCTCACAGCTCCTTTCTGCATGTCTTCTAAGGTTAAGTAATCCCTCCCTCTTAACTGATAAGCCATTTCAGCATCAAGGCCTTTGGGATACCTTACGAAGGCCATGCCTTGAGGAGGTTTCATGTGAGGCGGAAGGGCATTGTAAACACTATTGAACCTAGTAATAGTAATTGTGAACACTCTCCCCTTGATTTCTCTTGAGGTTGCTATACTCTGCTAGTGTTTGGAGAGGATTCATTTTGAGTTCCCATTTGTTGATGAATGTTTGATGTAAGGCAGGGAGATCATTTATACTGTTAGGTGGTAATTTTTTAAACCATTTCTTTACATCTCCTCCTAAACTTTGAGCGAAGATCCTCATCTTCACAGTTTCTTCTTCTATCTCCATGTAATCAAATGCATCTTCCATCCTATCTACATGATGTTGATATGTTGTAGTCTCTTTTCCAATGAAGTGAGGGATTTTGGATTGGTAATCATTTGGTAAGGGAAGTAGAGGTTGTGGTAACACTAATGGGGCATACCATGTTGCCATGGCTGGAAATAAGGGTGGATTTACAAGAGTAAAAGTGGGTTGAACATGAGTGTTTTGCACAGTGGTAGTATAGATTGGAGTGGAAGAAACACTTGGCCCAGCAAACTGATTTTGAGCAGATTTGTTATGGAAAAGGCTAAAGTGATGAAGAAGCTGGGAATCAAGAGGAGTGGAAGGTGAAGATTCTCTACGAAATCTCTGTTGCAAATCTGCAAAGTTAAGATCAGTCTTGTTTAAATCACCTTGAGATCTGGTTCTAAATATGTTCTTTGTTTGATATAAATCAAAGTGTGAATCCCCTAAGTCAACAAGGTTTTCGAGGACAGAGTTTGTACTTAAGAGGCTCCTATTAGCAGCTGATTTTCTAGATTTAGAAGTCTGCCACAGAATTCTTTCTGGATTGTCAACTATTAGAGGATTTGGGTCTGGATAGGATCTAGTGCTGATCCTACGTAGAGCCAGACTGTTTTTGAAAAATGAGAGAGATTAGAGTTTTAAGGATTTTTTTTGGGAATTTTACCTCTCATGATGTCTTATCTAGTATGGGACTAGGCTTATAAACTTCTTCCAGGCTGGTTAACATAGTCCTAAAGAGATCTGGGAACCTAGATGAGTAATAGGCTTACTGGGGTTAGTGGAGTCGCCAGGTAGAAAATTTTTAACTTTTATGAAGGTAAAATATTGGATGGTTCCACCACCATGTTTATTTGTGAAGCCAAACTAATTTTTTTTTGGGTTTTTCTGAGTTATTTCGGTCTGATAGGTTAAGAGAGTGTTATAAGTCTGATTTTACATTTAGTTAAGGTGTCAAAACATACAGAGTTTACTCCTATGGCTTGGTAACTAATTCCTTCAAGGTTTGATAAGGTTATTTGAGAATCCTAAGGGTTACTTAGTTTGTCACTGATTCAAACAAGTTTTATCATGATTACCATTGCTTGGTAGTGCTTGAAGAAGGTTACTTATGTTATACTAGACAGTAAGTGTTTTTTCTTGAAGTTTTTACTCAGGGTCCCACCGGGATCGCCATTATGTTGGTGTCCCGTGTTTTGATAGTTTGGAAAATCAAAAGACAAGGCAACATCAGAACCAATCTTTAGAGTTACGAGATCCAGTCCTCCTATTCTCAGAGAGGGATCTCTCAAATTTTTGTTTGCAAAGGTTTATCTTGTGTGCTTAGAGTATGGATTTTAGACAAGTTATTAAGTGCAGGTGTTTGTTTTTTTGTTTGGTTGGATTAATACAACAGAATATGAAAGATCATGAAAGGTAGGTAGAAAGAGGAATTACAAGCTTCATTGGGCAATGGAGTCAAAAAGAGGCCATGAAAAACTTATCAATGGATATGGTATATCAGAGGGCAAATCTAACTTGGCCACAGGATCCTTTGGTTTTTGGAATGAGATGTACATCAATGATTTGGAAAGAGAAGTTTAATTCTCAACAAAGGGAATTTGAAAACACAATTTGAGCAATAAAGAGCTTTTCGATAGACATGGCTAACCATGAATTCTACAAATCACACCTTTAAGAAAAAAATGATTTCAAAAACAACTTTTAAAATGAAATCTAAGATTCGGGGAACACCCTATTTCCTCAAATATTTTATTTCAAATGACTTAGAAAACATAAAATATTTACTGATAATTGCGGTCATAGAAGAGGGAACACCTAACACATATATGATTACAACTACAAATTCCTTCAAGACAATTGTCTAAGCAAGGACAAAGGGCAAGATCAGAACATACCTCCTTGACTCACTTTAAACAAGAAAATTCAAAGGGAGGCTTCAATAACAGTTTTTAAGTGGCAGCAGACAAATAAGGAAAACCATAAATCATGTTGAAATCAACTACTCAAACTATTAAGGAAATAAACAAGCATGAAGACTAAAGAGAGAGATTAAAGACTCTAAAATACTTCAACAGAAGAAAACATGAAACAGTAAAGGATGAACAGGTCTAAGGTGCTTCCAGGAGTCATTTCTTAGCCTAAAAATTTCAACCTACTGTATTAAGAAATTATGGAACAGAATGAAAACAAGAGAGAACATTAAACAGTTCAGAATACTTCACCAATAGCCAAGCTCATGGATCCAATGATAGAGCATTCTCAGTAAAAAGCATGCAACAACATCATCAAGGCTTCCAAGACTTCAATTTCTTCTTCATCTTCAACAAAGTATGTATTATTTCAGAGAGTTCCAATATTACAACTAGTGATCTACCCCCAACCAACCTCTCTCTCATCTTCTGCAGTAGTATTTATAGAAGAATGAGGAGGTGAGACCTGATAAAAGATCTCTAAAGATAATTAATACAAACTTAAATGGCTTCTCGGCTTTTGGGGGCTCAATGAAGAAGCTTACATAGGTTTCTTCTATATTAAATAATTTACATAAATATTTAAGCTCGATGGGAACTCTTTTTGACCTTTGAGGCTCTGTGTGATTTCAAAGTAACTCTGCTGATATTTTGTCATTAATTTTTTTTGCAGAATTTACTCTTTGGCTGCGTTGTGAGGTAGATATATGATCTTGATCAATAACTTTGGCCTGCATTTAAATGCTTTGAGGCGCAGGTGGCACTGTGGTAGCCGGGAGGAATCAATTTTCCTTAGATGTGGCGATGGAGGCTTTTTGTCTGATGAACCTTTATGAATTTCTCCTTTAACTTCATTTTAATCGGGAATTAGGCTTTTGATAAACCATCTTATACATAATCCCCGAAAATCTGTGTTCAATCTTCTTTTGTGGTGTGTCCCTATCTTCGGCACTGATACTCTTTGATTTGTGCTTGACTCACTGTGTTTGTTGGTGTGCAAGGCTGCGCAGGGGTGATATGGCATCAATGCATCATGAAAAATCGATGAAACATGAAGTTCAAACCCTGCATATGATTCTCTTTGATGGATCAGAGGTAGGAGGATCGTCACCCTTTGCTTCTAAATTTTCTTCAGACATAGCGGAAAAAACCATTTGAACCCTGCAAAATATGAATAATGTTATAAAATCCTGCATGTATAGGTTTACTGCTTCAAGAGGACATGTGGGGAGAGAGTGGCCGTCGGATGGCATCATCCAATGGTTGAGATTGATCAAAGGGAGTCAAAAGGAGACGAGGGATGAAATAAATCGGAGCCGTCGATCGCGGAGAGATCAAAGGTCGGGATCGGAGGTGGAAAGTCAAAGCAAACGAGTTTTTTTTTTTGGAAAAACTGAGAAATGAGTTAAAACCTTTGTTTTGGACAAAAATTGTCACAAAATTTGGTTTGGGGATTGGGACAAACGTGGGTTGTCGGATGAGATCGGCCCGCGCGATAAACGGGGGAGAACAAGTGCCAAAAACCCTTATAAAACGTGCCCGGACATCAAACTTTCAATAAAATTAGGGCGAAATAAAACCCCAGGTTCAGAAATGTTGACTGGACGAGGAATCAGGGCGATGAAGTGTGGGCCGTCGATCTACAGATCAGACCGACGACAGAGGTGCTTTTAACACTGCGTCATACCCTGGTTATTGCACGGGCGTCTTCGGAGAGTGATCACCATCCTATGAGTGGCCTCAGATCGAACAGTGGATGTCAATATCGCGCCGGGTCCATGTCCGATCTTTACCGTGCGATGAGGGCGGTATTTGAAAATGGGCCCAAGACACGTGTCAGCCGGTGTATGGAATCGCTGCGAAATAGAAAAAATCGCCCCCCTCTCAAAAGCGGTGCGATGAAATCCGCTTGGTTTTGCAACAGTAAGTGGCTGGCGGGGACCACTGGGGCGATGGATTGCATGTCGTCGTTCTGCAGATCAGATCGATGGTGGAGAGTGATTAGAACCTTGCACCTGCGGAAAATTTTTAGGACATAATAAAAATCGAAAAATTTATATAAATGAAAGTCTATACTTTCGTGGGCGAAATATTAATATTCGATATGGCTTGGCACCCGTCTGCGGGACCTTTGGGCGCATGGAAGATATTATGACCGAGAGAGATAGAACGGAGGGCTAATCGACATAGAGGTTTTTAATAAAGGGAAAGGCTTGCGTTCTGTGTTTTCCCCCGATTGCGATAAGTGCCCAAATGGCTCAGCGCCTGGTTCCAACACCAGGGCGTATGGAAGGGAAGGGTTAAAGACTTAGCCCAAGGGGGCTTAAGTCTGTAATATATAAAAAATATGATTTTTATAGATTTCCAATGGTTTACAAAGGAGTTTGAGGATTTCGATAAGGTAAGAAAGGGTCTTAAACCTTATCAAAGGGATTTTGATGAAGGGAAAAGGGGAAAGACATGAAAATAAAGGATTTCATGGGAAAATAAAAGGCAAATATGAGGTTAGTTTTGGAAGAAGGGGGAAAAGGAAAATGGTGCTTACAGCAGTGTTCTTTCTTGGGAATCAGTAGGATTTCTGAGTGTAGAATGGGCACAGCAATGAAGATTGGGACAGAGGCATGAGGCCTTTTAAAAGTCTTCAAGAGCCAACACTTTTTAGCAATAAAATTTGTTCCTTGAAAGCTCCAAACAGTTTTATCCACCTTTTGGTATAACAAATTTCACAGGTGGCTAACACATACATGGAGATCTGGAGCCAAACCTCCCAACTCATTTTAGAGAATCGTTCAGGAGTTTGTTGAAATCAAAATTCTGCCATTTATTTTTAAAAAACAATCCTTATTAAGCTTGGCGCGAGCAATACACTAGGAAAAAGCGCCAGTTGGCATGCCCTCTTTGGTGGATTTTCCCCATTAGCGCCAGGGTTGAACTGGCTAGTCGCGCCAAGGCCAAAAGATCAATTTTTAGGCTTTTTCCAAGGAAAATTTCTTCAGAGGACTGATTATCCTTGTAAAGGGGGATTCCATGAAAGTGGTTTCATGTTATGTCACTGCTCACAGGTCATAGAAAAGGCCCTTCAATGTGTGGGATGGGGGATTGCAGGGACGGTGACAAATTACTGTGTAACAGATGCCCCCTAAAGCATGAGGCCCGAGAGAGAGAGGGGGGTGAAATGCTTTATGATAACGTGTCCAACTAAAAACACTTCCGTCGGAAACCTGCATAGCAAAATACAACCGATATCTCAAATACATGATACATGGTATGGGCGTAGCCATTCATAACAGAGTATACGATAATCAAGTTCCAAGGTATGGACGCATCCATCTAGAAAGGATCAATAAGCAGACTCAGGTATGGTCGCAACCATCCAATTAATGAGTCATGTAACTAATCATGATAATCCACAAAATCCGCAGCCTGGATTCCATCAGAAAAAACCCAGGGTCTTGCGCTCCATCTCGACCCGCACAGAGTACAAGTCCCAGCACGTGAATAAGTGAGCTGAAGTCAAACATGCAAGAACATCGTCTGATTACCAGCTAATGATGAAAGTCGTTAACAGACGTGAGAGGAACCACCAATAATGACGATGGCCCTCAAGGTACTATAGGTACAATCCACGGACTGTGAACAGTGAGCTGGCATCGAACACCCGCAGAATCATTTGATCGAAGGCTAATGATGAAAACCTTGCATCGAATGCAAAGAACCTGCCATTGAGGCATGCAGGCTCCAAGGTAGCTGAAGAGAGTCTGTAGATCGACTTCCTAGATAATGAGTTGAATTCGATAGGAAGTGACCTTGATCAAAGGTGGGCCATAGTGTTTCCCACATCATCGACATGAGACAGAGGAACATAATGTTTGTGAATCTGGATCAGTACAGAATCAGAGGAGGGTTGAAAACTACAGAGGTCAACTTCTCTTGAACATATCGGTAGAACGACACTAGACTTGGTAGTATTTGACATCAAAAGATCTGAGGTCATGATGATGAGGCAAAGAGTAGATGAGAGGTCAAAAAGGATAACCAAAACCCATGGAGGCAAGCAGAAAATGAGATGAGATGTCCCCAACCCGACATGAATGCAGACAAGTGCCATGTTCAAGAGTGACATACTACCGACATGATTATGATACTGGTTCCATTTTTCCCCCACCATTTATGGTGAGTACCTCTTTATTTTTACACAAGTTTGAAGAGGATACCATATGCTTGTCATATAAGTTCGTCCTTCGGACAAATCCAACCTAGTACATTTAACGAGCCCTAGGAAGGAGAAACTTGAGTATCGTCATTACGACAGAGTCCGATGTCATCAGGTTTTAATGAGTCTGACAAAGGGAGAACTCGATGTCTTTTCATGTTTAGAGAGTTTGAAAAGACAGCAGAAATGTAAACTCCGAGAGTCCCTTTTCGTGGATAGTTTCTCAAATCCAAAAAGGTAGAAAACTATGTCTGAGAAAACCTCCTAGTTCCGATAGGCTAGGGTATTCCTTTTTTGTAAATAATCTTGTTGAGCCCCAAAGATTTCTTTCTCTTTTACCAAATTTCACTTCATTTCCTTTGTCCTTTATCAGTTGCAGGCTTAAAAGATCAATAGGATTAATTAAAGTCACTTTAGGAATGCATATAATGACTGACTTGCTATATTTTTGTGGTTTTGTTGTTGTAGTAATTTTTTACTAGACTCAGCTACAGAATGCAGCCATTCTGTAGCCAATCACCTATTCCGCAGCTATCTTCATGTTCACACAGGTTACAGGTGTCACTTAAAGGAAAAATGCATATGGTTGAATTCTAGACCTCATCTACATCATTCCTTGCCCTCTACGAAGTCTGAGCAAAAATCTCCAAGTGGTTATGCACGTGGAAGAAATCAAAACTAAGAGGTAGACTTCTACCGGGACAAGAACTCTACAGATGTCTTCAGCAAAAGTACGAAGCTTCCACAAGAGTTCTAATTTGATTTTAATTGGGAAAGACACTTATCCCTATTTCTTCTCAAGGGTAGTTATGTATTTCTCTTATAAGAATGACTCGGGAGACCGAGAGACAGTTAGCTAGATTGATGTTTTGTTGTTAGATCTCAAAAGACCGTAATACTCTATTTTTTAAGCGTATTCCTTTAATGAAAGAAGAACCACTTTAATACATGATCTGAGGCAATCTTGAGGAGATTTGTGTGCTAATCCGGTGGTAGAGGGCCCCTACTACCCGAGAAGCTCTGTGCATATTGTTTAGATAAGTAACTTTAGCTTTGTTTCATTCCTAATTTAAGCAGTTTTCTGAACTTTATGTTTTATGCTCACTTACATCGGATGTTACAGCCAGTCTTGTTCTTATGAATTATTCCAAAATATCACTAACAATGAATGAGATACAGCTGTAGTATTTTAGAGATTAGTTGCATTTTAGTTCAGCTGTAATACTCCGGAGGTTAATTGCATTCTAGTTCAGTTCTGTTTAAACACTATTACCAATGAAATAGGTAACCACACTGTTACCTACTTTTTTTTGTTAGCATAAAAAGCACCCGATTTTGAAAAGTGGTGATGCAGAATCACCTTTTTTTTTTTAGCACATTTTTGACACTCTAATATTTTTATTTATGAAGTATGAATATTTGTTTTAAAATGTTAGTGATTTTCATGCTAATTTTGAAACGTATTGATGCAACCTCAACTTTTTTTTTAGAGTGGTGATTTTCATGCTAATTTTGAAACGTATTGATGCAGCATCAACGTTTTTTTTTAGAGTGGTGATTTTCATGTTGGTAATAAAACACAAAACTTAGATAGAAATATATATATATATATATACAATAAAAAAAACCAATAAAATGTAAAAAAAAAACAAAATTAACTCGTAAAAATAAAAAATTTAAACAAAAATAAATAAATAAAACAAAAACAAAACAAAAATATTCGAAAATTATATCAAAAGAAATGAAAAAAATTTGAAAAAAAAACACATAATTTAAAGAAAAAAAACAAAAATTAACCAAAAAAATAAAAATAAAAAAACATCAAAAACATTTTTTTCTAAGTTATCAAAAAAAATCCATATAATTAAAAAAAAATATTTTAAAATAGAAAATTTTAAAATAATTTAAATTACAAAATTAAAATTTAGATAAAAAAATAAAATACAAAAAAGAAAAAATTAAATTTAAAAACTTAAATTAAAATAATAATAATAATAAGAAAACAAAAATACAAATTTTAAAATTAACAAAAAAAACAAGTTAAAAAAAAAAGAAAATTTAAAATTGAAAAAGAAAATTAAAATAAAAGAATTATAATAAAAAAAACTATCATTAAAAAACAAAAAAAATGAAAAAAATCACGTGCAAATAATTAAAAACAAATATCCATAAATTTACTGTTTTTTTTTTAATGAAACAATTTATAAATTTTAAAAATGAAAAACCAAATAAACTAAAAGATTAAAAACAAATTAAATTAAATTAAAATTTAATAAATTTAATGAATAAATTTTAAATTTTAAAAAATAATTAATCTAAAATATTAAATCTAAAAACAAAATAAATAAATTAAAACAAAAAAAATTAAAACAAATTAAATTTAAATTAAAAAATTTGAATTAAAAAATAATAATTTTAATTTTTTTGAATTTAAAAAATTAAAAATTAAAAAAAAAATGAAATTAAAATAAAAATATTAAAAATTAAAATTAAAAAAAAAAAAAAAATTTGATCGTGGTGGCGCCGCCAATCGGCCTCCCGCCCAAATGGCGGGGAGGCCGGTCGCTGGGTGGGTGGGGAGGCTGCATGCAGCCCCCCGCCCGCCCAGCGGCCGGCCTCTGCCGCCACTTGGGCGGGAGGCCGATTCCGGGAATCGCCTTCCCACCGTGGGAGGCCAATTCCGAGAATCACCCTCCCGCGGTGGGAAACCGATTCCGGGAATCACCCTCCCACCATGGGAGGCCGATTCCGGGAATCGCCCTCCCGCCACGGGAGGCCGATTCCGAGAATCACCCTCCCACGACAAGAGGCCAATTCTGGGAATCGCCCTCCCGCGGTGAGAGGCAGATTCCGGGAATCGCCCTGAGGCCGCGGGAGGCCGATTCCAGGAATCACCCTCCCGCTGTGAGAGGCCGATTCCGGGAATCGCCCTCTCGCGTTTCTGGAATCGCCTCCCCCGTCGCAGGAGGGCGATTCCCGAAATCGGCCTCTCGCCGTGGGAGGGCGATTCCGGGAATCGCCCTGAGGCCGATTCCCGGAATCGGCCTCCCGTCACGAGAGGGCCATTCTCGGAATCGGCCTCCCGCCTAGCGGCCGGCCTCCGCCGTCACCTGGGCAGGAGGCAGATTGGCGGCGCCACTACGATCAAAAAAATTTTATTTTTTTATTTTTTTAAGTTTTAATATTTTATTTTTTTAACTTTTTTTAGTTCAAAAAATTTAAATTTTTTTTTTTAATTTAATTTTTATATTTGAAATTTAATTTGTTTTAATTTTTTTTCCATTTTTTTTTAGTTTTTTTTTTTTTTTTTATATTATGTTTTAGTTTTTAATTTTTTTTTCTAAATTTTGTTAATAATTTTTATTAAATTTTGTATTTTTTTTATTTAATTGATTTTTTTTTTAATTTTTCATATATTTTTTTATTATTAAATTTTATGTTTAGTTTTTTCATTTAATTTTTTAAAATTTAGTGAATTTTGTATTTTTTTAATTTATTTGAATTTAATATTTTTTTAAATTTTTTATTTTATTTTGAATTATTTTTTTAATTACATAAAATTTTTATATTTTTATATTTCAATTAAAATTGTGTATTTAAAAGTAGATTTTTTTAGTTAAACTTAATATTTTCAAATTAATTTGTTTTTTATTTTATTTTTTATTTAATATATTTTTTTTAATTTATTTTTTTCAATTTTTCAATTTTAATTGATTTTTAAAGTTTTTTGACTTTTTATTTTAACAATGTTTTTTTTTTCTTTATATTTAAAATTTATTTTTTATTTCAAAATTTATTTTTTTATTCATTTATTTATTAAAATTTAATTTTTTTTTTTAATTTAATTTGTTATTTTAATATTAACATTTTTTTTAATTTAATAAAATCTAATATATATATTTTTAATTTAATTTCACATATATATATATATATATATATTAATTTTTATAATTTAAATTTAATTTATTTTTTAAAATCTATTTGTTTTTTTAATATATATTTTTTTAAATTTAATATTTTTATTGTATTTTATTTTTTATTTTTTATTTTTAATTAATTTTTCATTTTTTTACTTTTAATTTCAATAATGTTTTTGTTTTTGTTTTTTTTTTAAGTTTTAAATTTATTAAAATTTAATATATTTCTTTAAATTTAATTTTTTATTTTAAAATTTAATTTTTTATTTTAATTTAATAAACATTTTTTTTTTTTAAAATTTAATTTCTATATTTTATTTTTTCCTTAAATTTTAGGTTTTTTTTAAATGTTTGAATTAAAATTTTTATTTTGTTTTTATTTTTATTTTTTTATTCCTATATATTTTTTAATTTTAAGCTTTAAAATGTTTTTATATTTTAAATTTATTTTTTTTCTTAAATTTTAGGTTTTTTTTAATGTTTGAATTTTAAAAATTAAAAAATGTTATTTCTATTTTTTAAAATGTCAAAAATATGACAATTTTTTTTTTTTTTTGTTATTCCAGCGTCAACTGGTTTTGTTTTGAGGGTTTTTTTTCAATCCTTTTCTCAGAAAACAATTTTGTTTTTAGCATACTTTTATAAAATATTGAAATTTGACCTTAAAAAAAAACCAAGTGCGTTCTGGAATACACTTTTTTTGTTTTTGGGGTGTTTTTTCATGTTTTTTGAGTCTTTTTGGGCTAGAGTTCCCGTTTTGAGGTCAGGTTACCTATTTCAACGGTAACAGTGTTTTTAATGTATTTTAAGTTTTATTAGTTAGTTGTATTCTAGTTCTGTTCCATTAGACTTTAAGGCCTTCATTATTTACAAACTTCTCTTGTTCTTAATTTCTGTTAATACATCATTATCATAGGAACAAGAATTGGTAATGTCATTTTGAAGTCTTGAATGTTCTGCAATTTCTCATAATTTTACAAACTGCCTCTTTCCAAAACTATTCCAAAAGATTTCTCACCTTTGAATGAGGTTTAATAGTGACATTTTGAGTTCCAGAATGGATTAATTTTAGTGTCATAAGTTAATTTAGAGTAGGGTTCCTTAATATGTTAGAGATAATATTTTCCAAATGTGTTCCAACAAATTTCTAACCATGGATGAGATTTTCTTTGTGATATTGTAGGTTGTTGTTTACTTAGAAAAACTTCATTGCATTAAACTCATCATTTTCTCAAGTTGTTCCAATATACTTCTAATGAATGAATTGGACTCAGTTCATGTTATGAGTTATTTTTCTTCTCAATTTTTGCATTTTCTGTTCTTAGGTGCCATACATAGTTTAGAATAGCTTTTGCTCTGTTTTAGTGTGACCAATAACTTCTCTTTGTTAAACACTTAGTTCTTTTCCTCTTAGCATAAAAACCCAAAACCAAAAACAAAAAAAAACACTAAACACAACGAAGTAGGAAGCAGATACCTAGGCACATATAGTGCACTTCACTTCAACAGTTTACTAGCCCTGGTTGACAATTTATGACATCAATTTAGGAACACTAAATTGAGCAGACAAATCTATCCCAGCCTGAAAAAGGGGTAAACGTATACTGGGTAGATGTCGTTTCGCATCCAATTTAACGAGATCAAAACGACAAGCAACTCGACAATATTTTCATTTTTAGAGAGTCGGAAAAGAGCTAAAAGTTGACTCCTCCTGGAGGAACGAGTGGTATAAAGGGTAGCTACTGGTTCTGGTGATGGTAGAACTGCTCAAAACAAGTAAAGGTTAAGAGGCTGGCTAATAAGACCACTCATCGCATTGGTTCCTCAGGAATGTGTAAAACAACCAAGTGAAGGCATATCATCAGCCAAGCAGATAAGGACAATGGAATGAGAAAACCAAGGTTCATCTGGAAAAACAGGCTAATAAAATGGCAATCACAAGAGGAAAAATGGGAAAGGTTTCATTTTTACACAAGCTTGAAATCAGGAAACTCTGCTTGAAGTTGGTTTCAATTTTACACAAGCTTGAAACAAAGATGAAATATGCTTGAAACCGGTTTCATTTTTACACAAGCTTGAAACGGAAACAAACTATGCTTGAAAAGTTTCGCATGCCCCCAGCATGGTGACTCAATTCGAGGTACATGCCCCCCAAGATTTAGTCCATATATAAGGCAGATGGAGTGAAGGTTCAAATTGCGAGATTAAGGAAAAGACTCGATTGGTATTTTATGAGATCTTATCAAAGACTCGAATTGAACAGCAACATGTTTCATTATTTTAATGAGGTTGACACATTAAAAGAACTATCCTCAAATGACCTTGTTTCATTTTTTAAGGATCTTGACACAAGCAGACGAACCATGCTCCGAGGACCTTGTTTCATTTTTTAAGAGGCTTGAAACAAGAAAATGAACTCTGCTCCGATGACAACTTATCATGATGAATAGGAAGTCATGGCTTCCAAGAGTTCCACACTGGATGGGAGAACAACATCTCGGAAATCAGGGCCCAATGCCCCCAGCACACTATGCACCATGGAATCATCACTAGGTACAGGCACGGGGTAGGTAGCCACATAGTTGACATGCGGCAGGGATGACACAACCGACAGATAAAGATCCGATAGGGATGATGGTGGACTAGCTACCATATTCGGACCAAAGAACGCAAGCTGATCGATGGTCATGATCCAACCTTGGTGCGGAAAACACATCACACGAAAGAGGGAGGAGAAAAGTGGTCCCATGGCATAAGTATAATCGTAGCCCATGAGTAAATTAAATTCCAAGGGGCCAGGAACAACCATCACATCCATATGGACAGTTTTCCCTCCCAAAGTAACAGGAAACTTCTGAAGGATCCCTAACGGTTGACTAGTTCCTATGTTAAACGCCAACAGATTCTGCATAACAGGCATAAGCGGCGGTGAACTGAAAGCTTGCCAAGTAGTTGAGGACAAAATACTAACAGATGCACCTTCATCTATAATATTTTTTGGTACGACCATATGGGAGGCCTGTACTGTGATCTCAAAGGGCATATAAGAAGGAAGGCGATAGCCTGCGAATCGACTCCAATCAAAGGAAGCAACCAAACTACTTGGAGGGGCTACCATCGAACCAAGATGGTCTTCCCCTGGTGTTACGAAAGAAGAAGGAGCATCCTCCATGACCTCCATCATGGATTCAAGAGGGGTATCCTCCGGGACCTCCATCACAAAAGACGGAGGAGTGGCTTCTTGAGGTATGGGGACAGGAGAATCTTTCTCCAAATCCGAGGAATCTGAAGAAACAAGAAGAACCTGAGGGATGTGAGATCCACTCTCAACAGAAAAGACCTGGTGCACCGTAGATGGGACCAGCTCAACTGATCCCATGACCAATGGTTGGTCAGGAAAAGATTCCTGAATTTGAATTTCCGGGGGAGTGGGATCGACCAAGAATGACTCTTGACCAATCGTGGCATCAGCTGGTGGAAGACCCAAAGAAATTTGTTTGTAACCAGCCAGAAGGCATGGTGTAGAAAAAGTCAAGTTTTCCAACACTCACTTGGCTTCATCTATATACGGACAAAGGTGAATGGCATGGTGCCCTTCACACAACTTACAGGGATTGGTGAGCTTACCCTGCTTCTTAGGAGCTTTACCAACACTAGCTGAAGGCGTGCCCCCAACCTGACTCCCAGAAGCCATAGGCTATGACGGATGACCGTTGGACCATACTTCGAGCACCTTGGGAATGCCAGGGAAATCTCAAAGAAGATGGTATCCCTGGCACAACATGCAAGGGAGCTTGAATTTCCACGGAGGGTTGGAAGGTTTATCAAGAGGAGGTGCTTTAGAAGCAATAGCTACAGCCTTAGCCTCTCTCTTATCAGACTTTTTTTTTTTTTTTTCTTCTTCTTCTTCTTCTTCTTCTTCTTCTTAGCCACCTCGTTACTCGAATCCAAACTTTCACTAGGCGAAGTAGAAGAGGAGGACGCAGAAACAGATGAAAAAGGGGGAGGTCCGCCTTGGAATCAACATGATGTTGTTCAGGCAGAAGAACTGATTGAACAGTAGTCAGGACATTCGGGACCACACAGGTTGAAAACAACCAAACAGGCAACCTAACAGTTAACCCAGGAAGGGACAAAGTTGCCATATAAGGAGCACCAACATTTCCAAAAGGAGGAAAATGACCGAGATTCCCATCAGAGGGGATTCCTTGGTTGGTGAACTCCGGAAAAGTTGCCATCGAGAACGACCTTAGAACAACACCCTAAGGAAGCTAACTTTAACCAGGAATATTTCGTGGTCAGTTAATTTTTAAAACTTTGAAACAAAACTCTGTTGTTTCATCTTTTAAGAGTCGAGAAACAGGAAAAAGGTGACTCTATCGCTTTCATATTGGAAACAAGCGTGAAAGGACAAGCACTTGATGATCTTTTCAAATTTAATGAGTCAGAAAAGATCAAAATGACTTCTCTGTTAATATAGGCAGATTGGTGTACCAGATATCCGTGAACTTCCATATACATCTTGGTTAAAAAATGAAAGAGAAATCAACCAAGGACTTGACGTACGTGCAGGTAATCTCCCCGAATGCTGTGTCCGGTGTATCACGGGTATAAGGCGGCAGACTCAATTTCCTATGGATAAAGGATAGCAACCTAGTGAGGTATCCCTTTATATACGCGACAGTACGGGGAGCACAAGTTCGTACTAGCAATGTCTAAAGCCAAAAGGCGAATGACAGCTACTAGGTTTAACGACGCCGGAACACGTCACTAGCCTAGACTTCTAGATATTTCGTTAATGTTTCAATGTTTCCTTAAGGTAAATTGAAATTTTTTTATGGTTGATCTTCAATTATGTCTCGGTTTCAAGGCCCTACCATGTGTCATCTGACAATCTCCTATATGCAACTATATGAGAAAAGAAAACTTTTCAATTCGATGAATGCTATCTCGTTAAGGGAAGAACTTCAAACAATGATGCAACAAACAAAAATACTCCAAACGAAAATTTTCCAAACTAGATGACTTACACTATCCAAAAGTAATCTAAAACATCCAACGATGCAAATTATGCAATGTAATCCATGCAAAATCCTCTTTTTATTTTGAAAACTATGCAATTGTAATCTATGCACAATCTCGTTTTTATTTTTAAATGATAAGAATGCACTCAATGCATTTTTCGATGAAATGAGGATCTACTTAATGCATGATTTTAATGAAAGAGAATGCACTCAATGCAATTTTTAGCTTTCAATCATTAATCAATGTGATCTAAGTTCAATGATAAATCTCAAAAATTCTTTTCAATGCAATGTGATCTAATGCATTATGAAGAAAAGTAAATTTTGAGATGAAAACTAAATGGACGCAAATATTCTTAATGGAAGGATGAATGCAAAAAGGATGCAAAACCACACTAATAATGCAATCATTGTCTTAAACAATTTGTAATGAAATTCCTCAAAAGGCTACAAGACATATGAGGTCAAGCACAAAAAGGACTTCCAAAGCATGAGATCAAAAAAAGGCATTCATTCCCTTTTACATCAAGAAATCAAGAAAGAAGACTTTCCAGCTGAACAATGAGCAATGTAATCTATGCTCATACAGAGAAAAGACCGGAAGGGAAAGACACACTAGTGAAGGATTTAGGGAAAAAATCTCAATTTTCACACACCCTGAAATTGGCACGACTTTTGTGGGTGAAACTAGCACCAATGGCCAATTGGCACGAGTTGCTAACTGACAACAAGTGCCAATGCCTGAAAATGAAAAAACAAAGAATTTCTCCCAACCAAGACCAGACTCACCACTTCAAGAAAAATCTAAAAACAACCCAGAAGGAAAAGCACTGACCAAAAAAAACTCCTGAACAAGGGAAAACCCTAACAGAAATGGTGCAACTGTCTAGTTGTAATCCACGCCAAACAGGGGATGGCGCGAGTGATGAACTGGAAACTTGCGCCAATGGGCGCGACTACCAATCAAGCCAACCATGAAAAGATGAAAATTTCTGAAAAGTAGAGGTAAGATCTGATCCTCTGGGGGCTGAACAGGGGTTTTACACCAGAAAGAGACAGACCAGAAGAGAAAATCAAGAAAATAGAAGCCAAAAGCAATTGAAAGAGACAAGACAAATTCCAATCAATTCCCCAGTGGAGTCGCCAGTTTGTTGGAGAGGTAAATCCCCTTTGCGGACAGAGGTGATCCCTACTAGCCCAGATCGGGTCTAGCAATAATCAGACATGTAGTGATGCAGGTCTCTAGTTACAAAACAACAAAACATGGCGAGTTTCCTATCTCAGGTCCTATGCAATGGTCATCGAAGAAAGGATGACGCTTCCCATCCTCCGTTTTGGCAGATCATGATCGTTCTGCTTAACACGTCCGAACACCTACACACATGCGAAGAAGCACAATGATACATAGCATAGAATCTAAATCTTGTAACCATACATCAGTCAGAGAGGATGTAATTCATTTCATCAAAGACCAAGACACATGAATGAAACCATAATCAAAGTTGCTTATCATTAATAATAACAAAGGAAAGATACAACCCAAAGCTCTGACGTTGGATCTTCCTTCGGCAGGGTCGACAACAGAGCACGTCTCAATGAAGCTCGTCAGGAATGGCACAAAGCTCTCTCTCTTCGGCTTGGCTCTCAAGGTTGTCTGGCAATAGTCTCCTTGCTACATATTTGAATCTTGCTTCTCTATCTTGCTAAGGGAAAATGGCAAGCTTATATAGATGGTGGAAGGGGAGTTGGGATCCCTATAAATGTGGGATTGGCCCTATCCTCAAGGAAGCTTCCATGATAGGTGGAAAAACACCTCCCATACATGGAGATCCAGAGCCAAACCTCCCAACTCATTTTAGAGACTCGTTCAGGAGTTTGTTGAAATAAAACTTCCACCATTTATTTTTAAAAAACAATCCTTATTAAGCTTGGCGCGAGCAATACACTGGGACAAAGCGCTAGTTGGCATGCCCTCTTTGGTGGATTTTCCCCATTGGCATGAGGGTTGAACTGGCTAGTCGTGCCAAGGCCAAAAGATCAGTTTTTATGGTTTTTCCAAGGAAAATTTCTTCAGAGGACTGATTATCCTTGTAAAGGGGGATGCCATGAAAGTGGTTTCAGGCTATGTCACTGCTCACTAGTCATGGAAAATGCCCTTCAATGTGCGGGACAGGGGATTGCAGGGACGGTGAAAAATTAATGTGTAACAGTAGTCATAAATCTCCTATTTTACCAAGTCAATTTATAGGGTCCTTCTGCTTGGACTGTGTATAGGAGAAGAAGTAATGGGAGATGGTACTTGGGGCTCTTCATCTAGATTAAAAAACTCTGCTTCCTATGGGGATGTTTTATTCAAGGGTTTATGAAGTCTAGAACTTCTCCTTGGCTATGGAGGGCTTAATATTTTTGAGTTTATAATTTTTCCCTTTTCCTTTGCATTACCTCTCATTTTGTAACCACACTATTTCTTTTCCTTCTGTAATTCCGAAATGGTGAGTTCTTATTCTTCTTGTTGTGGTTGAGGTGATGACTTGTCTTCAATGCTGGTATCAACCTTTCTCCTCCTACTTCTTTTGGTATTGTCATCCTTAGGTTGTTCTTGTAATTCTTCTTGAAAATGATTCCTGACTAGAAAACTTTCCCAGGAGTCTCCTATACTCTTTAAATTAAACTCAATGAGTATCTTTATCAATCCATGATGATACATGGTATTGTCTAAAAATTGAACTCTTTTCTTCACATTTACTGACATTTTCTTTAAGTTGATCAATAGGAAGTATGGGAGGTTTATTTCTCCATCCTATAGGAAATTCCTTAACAGTCTGGCATGGTAGACAAACATAAAACCAAATCTATCCTCACAAGTAACAAATTTTTGTATAATTAGCAGCATGTTCCTCCATTTGTTTTTTAGTGTTGTACTAGGAATTCCCCTCTTAAAAATAGTAGTGTCCATACCTCGATTATTCAGAAAAATATTCCATTCCTTGCCATGAATTTCCATGTTCTTGAACCATATTTCATCGGTTTTTGAAATTTTTGTGGCTTCTGCTATGAAGGCTTCTGTCACTGAAAAATTTATGTCCCCAATTTATACCTTTGTTCCATCGAAGGCTCTCACAAAATATTTGGTGACCTACCCATCAAAATTCTCTATGAACTAGAGCCATCACACCTTCTGTAGCATTTCCTTCATCTGTGGATAACCTTCCATGAATTTTTATCCCACCGGCTCGATTCTTACTATTAGACCCATGTCTCCATCAAAATGATTTTTTGCCTTCAGAACTGTTCCTTTTCGACCAGGAGGATTGAGGGTTTGGATCTGAGTTAAGGGTGTCAAAAGGAGATTATAGAGACATGTAGGTAAAATAGATATTCAGGTGAGGGTTTAGGAACATTAATAAGTGGGTTACAGAATGAGATATGACCGTTAATTATTAATGAATGAAATCAATCTTGTTCATTATGGGATATCATATAGATGAAGTGGTCGAATTATGGAATTGTGGTGTGAACTGAGTACAATCAGTTTTAATAATGACAATTTTAGTTGGCAACACATGATCATATAAATTACATACAGTAATGTTTTTTAACCTTATTATTTAAACAAAATTTTGTAACATACCTTGGAACTAAACTTTGTTGATCTTATTTCTGCCTTGATTCCTTCGGTGTATTTTCAATATGATCTTCAATGGAGTCTTCAATAGCTTCTATTTAGTATGTCCTGCTTCAATATGCTACAAAGTGTAGCACAGTTGTAGAATGTGATAACAACTACATATTATTCTAAAATATGCAGAAATGTAGCAATTATGTATCTACTTGTTTATTGCTTGAGAAAAATAAAGAGAACAAAGGATTTGGGAATTTTGTTTTAGAATGGGAGAAAATATAAGATGTCAGAGATGAACTCTGATTTTCACCTTGTATTTTAAGTGTAAGGATGCCAATCATCAATTGGTTTTCATACTTATACAATTATTTATTTATTTTTGAATAATATATATATATATATATATATATATATATTTCTCTCTCTCTCTCTCTCTCTCTCTCTCTCTCTTTTATAGATATGAAAAGTAAAAAGAAGACTAAGTTTGGGAAGAAGAAGGATTCTTCTCCACCAACTTCATAATATAATTGTCTTGAAAATTTTTGATAAATTCCTCCTTTGTAATTGGTTTATGATAGACCTTTAGTTGATGTCCATTCACAAGAAGGGGTACCTTTTCTTAATCAATTGTCCTTATTTTGACTGCCCCATTGTCAAATAATTTTTCAATATCATAAGAACCAAGCCAATGAGTATGAAATTTTCCTTGGAAGTCTTTGAACTTTGGATCGAAAAAAAGTGACCAATATCCTACTTGAAAATTTCTTTCTTTATGTACTTATCATGTCATCTAGACCTTTGTTGCTGAACTAGGTTGGTTCTTTGAACTGAATCTTGCCGGATCTCATCAATCTCATTGAGTTTCTCCATTCTATGATTTTGGACTTCTGATAAATCAATTCCTAATCTGGCTGCTGTCTTGAAGGTTTTTATATGAAATTCTATTAGAGAGAAGACTTTCTTCCCATAAACAAGTTCATAGGCATTATGTCATGTTGTATTCCTCCATGTAATCTGGTAGGCCCATAAGGCTTCAAGAAGCCTATCTGCCCAATCCTTCCTATGTAGATGTACAATATTTGTGAGGATTGCTTCGATCACTTTATTGGTAGACTCCACTTGTCCATTTTCCTATGGATGATATGGAGTAGATTTTCTATGTTTGATCTTATATTCCTCCACAATCCTCTGCACCATCCTGGATGTAAACTGAGATCCCTGATCTATCAGAATTTCCCTTGGGACACCAAAACAAATGCAAATATCCTCAAAGAGAAATAAAACTACAGAATTTTCATTAGCAAAAGAAATTTCTTTACCCACTACTAAATTGGTGACATAATTAGTGCCAACCAGAATGTACCTCTTTTGTTTTGATGGTGGATTGATTGGTCCAACAAAACCCAGAGCCCATTTCTCAAAGGGTTCGATGAGTACCTGAGGTTTTCCCATTCTCTAATAGTTGTCACACCTTTTGACATACTCCTTGGCATCTTTAAAGATGGATGGCCAATAATATCCTAAATGAAGTATTTTACAAGCAGTACTCTTATCAGCAAAGTGTCCACCATAAGGTTCATCATGGTCTGCATTCACAATTTCAGGTATTTCATCTTCTCGTACACATCTCCTGATGACAAGATATGGTCCTGTTTTAACAATTCATCATTAACCCATGAGTATAATGTACTTGTTTGAATTATTTTTCTCTTTTCTCTAGGAAACAAGTATGCTGGTAATATTCCTGTAGCTATATAGTTAGAAATGTTTGCAAATCATGGAGATTTAGTAAATATTGCAAAGAGATATTCATCAGGAAAATTATCCTCTACTGGAGTTTCATTGTTGTTGTTTTGAATTCTAGAAAAGAAATCAACAAATGTGTTTTATTTTCCATGTCGGTCTCAAATGGTGATGTTAAATTCTTGCTGGAGTAATAACCATATTGTGATTCTGCCATTAGTGATAGATTTATTCATTAAATACCTAATTGTAGAATGATCTGTGTGAATAAAGGTTTCATATCCGGTGATGTAGTGTCTAAAATTGTTAATAGCATGGAAAACAAATAGAAACTATTTTTCAGTTACAGTGTAATTTCACTCAATAGGAGTCAAATTTTTTATTGTGTAATATATGGCATAGTGGATCAAATCCTTTTGTCCTAATACAACTCTTAGATATATGTCGGAAGCATCTGTTGAAATATGAAAAGTTATTTTCCAATTTGGTCCTCTTATGATGGGTGCCTCAGATATTTTTTCTTTTAAAGTTCCAATTGCCAATTGGCAATTAGGATTCCAACCAAATTCACAATCCTTGGTAATTAATTTGAAGAGTGGGGATGCAATTTTCGTGAAGTTTTCTATAAATCTTCTATAGTACCCTGTAAAACCAAGAAAATTCTAACATCCTTTTGAAAATTTGGAATTTATTATTTGGAGATCACTTCAACTTTGGATGAGTCTACTTTAATTTCATCCCCTGAAATGTGATGTCCTAAAAAAATTTCTTCAGTGAACATCATAAAGCACTTTTCATGACTCAGTGAAATATTTGCCTCTTACATATTTTAAGAACCTTTTCCAAATTTTCAAGATCCTCTTCAAAATAATTTCCATAAACTGTAAAATCATCCATATACACTTCCACACAATCATGTATTAGATCAGAGAAAATTCCTAATACTTCTCTTCGGAATATTGTAGGCGCATTGCACAATCCAAAAGGAAGTACTCGGTAATCATATGTTCCCCATGGATCGGTGAATGTGGTTTTGTCTTGATCTTCAGGTGCTACTTGAATCTGATTGTAACCACTAAAAGCATCCAAGAATGAGAAATACTTTTTCCCTACTAATGTATCCAATACTTCATCTATGAAAGGCAATGGGAAATGATCTTTTAGAGTAGCCTTATTCAATTTTCAATAATAAATGCATACCCTCCATTTACCATATTTTTAGGTAAAATCACCAAGGGAGAAACCCATTGACTATCTGAAATTGGATAAATGCAGTTTACATTCAACAATTTTTGCAATTCTTCTTTCACAGTTTCCCTAAGATTTGGATTCATCCTTCTTTGAGGTCGTCTGATAGGCCTAGAGTTTTCCTCGATGTAGATATGATGTATGCAAGTATCAGGATTGATTCCTTTCATGTCATTGTACTCCCATGTATATGCAGAAGAATGTTTTTGCAATGTTTGGATTAACTCTTCTTGTTGGAATTTCTCCAAGTTTTTTTTATGTTCAAAGATTTTCCTAGAAACATTTCAACTACAAAGTTACCAAATTCTTCCAATAATATAAATACATATATATAATGACAACTATTCAATATTACATTGTTCTTGAAAATTATGATCATATTCACATTCTGAAGATGCTTCAAAAATTTCTATTGAATTTAAAATTTGACTTTCTTCACTAATATGAGAAATAGTAAAGAGACATTGTATATGATTATCATCATCCATCCATTCTTTATTTTTTATTTCTGTAATTGTTTTTTCTGGAGGATATAGAGTGAATTTCTTTGTTGAATTACCATCATAAATAAACATATCACCATATATAGAACTAATGAAAGAATCAGTTGTAGCTAACCAAGGTCTTTCTAAAATTAATGGATGTGCACCTAGGTTGTTCTTGGGAGTTAATATCATGAAGTCAACTGGATATTCCCAAGAGTCTAAGGACACATATATGTCTTCTAATACACCTTATGGCTTTATTATTGATCTGTATGATAATTGCAGTAATGTTGGTGTATATTGAAGGTTTTGAAGCTTAATTTGTTCCATGGTTTGTTTTCTCATGTTGTTTATGGATGCTCCTATGTCAATCAATGTATTTGGAATCTCAATATCATTGATGTTTTTTTTTACAACAGGACTTCCTAGGTCCAAATATTTTTGTATGGCTATTTTTCCCATCATAATATCTGCAATTTTTCCTACTAGCTGAATCCTTTTTACTTCTTTTGCTTTTCGTCCTAATTTTTTTATGCTCAAATCTCTTATTGTTTTAGCTAGGATAGGAATCTCTTTAATGGCCTATAACAAAGGAATTTTGATACAAACATTTTTCAATTCATCTAGAAAATCATAGTTAGGCAATAAAATTTGTTTTTCTATCCCTCTATCGATTTGTAATATTTTAGGGAAAGGAGGGTTAGAAACAGATACTGAAGGATTATCTACGACAAGAGATGAGTTTATTGGATATTCTTTTTTTTTGTTTTTAGAATTTTGATTCTATTGAAGGGATGTCCCTTCTCCATCATTTTTATTTTTCTGTAGAGAAATTTCTTCATCAATATCATATTTTTCTTGAATAACAACATAATGATTTTTCCTTTCTAATATCCTACCATATATAAGTTGGGAATTGTTAAGATCTAGTGGAGTATCATATAAGCTAGAAAATTATGTCCTTCTATGTTATAAAAATTTTGAGAATTTTTATTATTTGGGTTTGGTAATGGTTGGGAAAGTAGTTCATTTGGTCTTTGTGGAAATGGTAATGAAAGTTGTGTATTATGATTTTGGAATTGAGGTTGTTGATTATGTTGTGGAAAATGTTGTGGAGGATAGTTTGGATAGGATTGTGGATATTGGTGATACTAAGAGTATCTTCCATAAGGATTTTTTATCTGTTGTTTCCAAGGTTGAGGCTGGGACCAAGGTTGCTTCCATGATGAATTCAAATTGTTGGGGGAGGGAGATTATACATGTGATTATTAAAACCTTGACTTTGTGGCCCTTTCCATGGCCTTCTAGAGACAAAATAAAGAGGTTCTATTGGATTTGGAGCTACTTCTTCTTGGAAAACAACCTTAAGACTTGGTATAGAGGGAAATTTTTTTGTTTCATGGTTTTCCGCACAAATAACACATGCCTCTATGACTTTTAAATCAAGAAGACATTCTCTTAAGGCATTTTTCTTTCTACATTTAGGACAAAAGATAGTTAATGCATCAATTTCAACTTTCTGCTTGTTTTATAATTTTAGGGTCTCTATTTGTTCACTAATACTCCCTAAGATTTTGTTTTAAATTCATCAAGCATATTTCCAATTTCTTCCCTACTTACTGTTCCAGTTGCAGATTTATTCACTCTAGAGAGAATAGGATCTCTAGTATTTTTCCCAGTTTTTTATTTTCCTCTTTAAAGATGAATGCATAATTCAGAAATTTCAGGTAATGATAGTTGAGAGATGTCTCCCTTTCCGATCATGTTAATGATATCTATCCATTCATCTCTGATAGCTTTCAACAAGAGAGGTTTTAAAGTATATTGATCTAAGTTTTCCATTTTAGATCTTTTTATATTATAATTGAATCTCTCAATTAATTCGTCCAAGTTTTCATCCTCTTTTTTCATGATTTTAAATACTTCATCATTCCTATTAATAGGTGTGCAATAATTCAGATATATTTTTAAAAATTCACTTTTCATCTCATCCCATGTCCTAATAGATTGTGTTATCAAACCCATGAACCATTTTAAAGCTGCACCCTTAATTGTTGCAAGAAATAGCTTCAATTTTTTAGAGTCTTATAAGTAGTCATATGATCTACATAAAACCTAAAATTCATATAGAAATGTTTCAGGATATTCACTCCTTAATCCATGGAAAAATGGGAAGGATGAAAAGTGAAATATTTTTCATTGTGGCATTTGTATCCTCATCAACTATAGGAAATCCAATAGAATTATGGTCTTCCCTATTTTCTCCTCTTCCTCTACCTCTTCCTCCACCTCGTTCTCCACCTCTTCTTCCTCCTCCTATTCTTAAGGCATCTCCATTGAGAACTTCTCCTTCTCCATCTCCTTCCCCTGCCATTGTAGATTCCTCAGAGCTAATGTAGGGTTCTAACTATAGAGTTTTTTTTTTCTTCCTATATTTCTTCTATCAATGGGATATTGAAGAAAATTTCTTCTTCTTCTTCCTCACTAAGGATTTCAAACTCTTGAGCTAGAATATGTTCTCCTGTAGAGGTGAAAAACTTTACTCCTTCTATTGGAGATCTAGGATATTCTTTTTGTAAGGCTACCTCAGTAGATGAAGTTGGAGAATCTCTTGGATGGTTTTATGACCTCAAGACTTCAGGGAGTCTATGTCTTGTTGTGAAAAATGTATTATGATTTTGATATGGTGGTGTGGCACTTCGTGGTCTTGGTGGAGTAAATGGTTTTGTTGGAATCAAACTTCTACCTCTAGCTACGAATCTACCCCTAGAGTCTCTTTCTCTACGCATATCATTTTTTTTTAGATGTAATAAATGAGGCTTCCTAATTACACTTCCCCAAAAATGATGCCAAAATTTTTAGTCAATTTAATGTCTTAAATTGCTATCATAAATTATCTACCGAGGTTAGTAATATGATGAAGTGTGGTGCACTATATTTATATGCCCTTCTTTCTTACTTCGTTGTGTATTTTTATGTATTTTTTTGTGTGGTTTTTATTTTATGACTAAATTTAAGAACTAAAATTGATCTAGGGAATGAAATCTAAGATTCTAAATGAAATCTTTAAATTCTAGGGAGCAACAAAATCTGAAGGAAATTTAATGATGAAAACTTAATCTTAAAGAAGGAAGAAAAGGAAATGTTATTTTTACTCTGAGAAAAGAAATTGATTTACAAATTACTCTTAATGAAATGAATGAAATATAAAATCTAAAACAAGGAAGAAAAGGAAATGTTAATTAAATAATCTAATTTGCATAAAAATAAATCAAACTTCGAATGGTTAAGAATACGAGCTATGTTAGAGTATTCTAGGTGAGAAAAAATCTATGGAAAACATCTAACTAAACTGATTCTTTATTTAAACCAAATGCTATTCTAAATATGATTGAATTCTACTAATCTCTAAATGATGTTATAGCTATCAACATAATGAAAACAAAACCATATTTTACCTTATCAATTGAAAGCATTAATTCGAGGAAAACAAAGAATTTAATCTACTTTTAAAATAATCAAAGTACAATTCTAATCTATCTCTGTCCTAGTTTTTAAATCTAAGAATGATCCAAATATAAATCTAATATATCTCTATTCTACATTCCATGGAACGAAAGCATAAAATCTATTGCTATGAAATTGGACTACTGTGATAATTGAAATCAAATTTAACTAAGGCAAGCAAGAAATTACAAAGTATATATTGCGCAAAATAACATGTTCAATCTTAAATCCTATGGTTGTTGTGTAATGAAATGCACGAATCTATTCAATTGGAAGATGACAGGTCACATTCATGAAATGATTTAGGTGAGCACAAGATCCAACAGTAAACTATAAATGTAAACAACTGATTCATAAAACATTTGAAAACTAATTGACATGAAATCAAAATATGAAACAGTGAGAAATTAAACTACGGTCGATGAGAATCTAACAATGAAATGACGAGAATATAATTATGAATTGATGAGAATTTATCTATGAATCAACAGGAAATTAAGCTATGAAATTTACAGTAAATTAAACTATGAAACATCTATAAAAACATCCTTTCTATGCAAGGACCCTCTACAACAGAACGAGTGTGAAATCTACTTAGATTATCTGTGCATCCATGATCTAGAACTGGTCTTCTTTATTATCAAAATAGAAGTTAAAAACATATCACAGTATTATCACAAAAATTAAACTTATTTCCGGTTTCAACAAACCGATATTTATACAAGTTTTTGAATTAACTCTCTAAGAAAATTTAACCTATGGAAAGAAAAATAAAACTAAGACTAGAAGTCTATTCATAAGCAAAGTCTTCATGGCTTTCTCTTGATTTGCTACATAAGAGAAAATCGAGAGTCTTCGTCCGCTGATCTCGTTCCTTGCTAATCTTTGACTACGAGTGTAGGCATGATTCCTCTTGAATTCTAATAGGTAAGTAGGATACAATCCATATGTGGACCATTTAAAATCTACCCATATGACTCACTTCTTCATTTACTTCTACAGACCTGTCAAACAATAACGGTGGATGCAGAAACAAAGGTTAGCTATAGAATTGAACGAATTATGTAGCTAATTACAGAAATTCATCTAAATAATAAGAAACATTATAATATAAAGTAGAGATCATTTCAATGCCTTCTTAGATGTAAAATATTTCAATTATCATTGATTATGGATTTGTGAAAAAGGAATAAACTATGGTGGAAAAGGATGTCAAATTGGGAATAGTTTTGACATTCAACAGGTGGCCGTATAAAAAATGCTAAGTTGTGACTACCTGTGTTCCTTGTGCACATTTGTGTGATCCTTTTTTCGTTTTCTCCTTCATGCCTTCGTTCGAGTGGGTCGGGTCATGCTGTGTGAGGGTGCCATAGGAAACGCATTCGGGTCGTCTCGTGTAAGGGAGGTTGTATCTAAAATCCTAAGTTGTGACTGCCCATGTGCCTTATGCATGTTCGTGTGACTCATTTGTCATTTTATCCCTCGTTCCTTCAGCGTTCGAGCGGGTCAGGTCATGTGACATTCCCAAGTAAAACGTGTTCGGGTCAGTTCAAGTTGTGCCATACTGTGAGGGCACCCAAGGAAACGTGTTCAGGTGCATCAGGTTGGGTCAGGTCCTGTGAGGGAACCCAACGAATGCGTCCAGGTTGTGTTGTGTCAGGTCATGTGAGGGTTCCCAAGGAAATGTGTTTAGGAAGGTCGTGTATGGTCTAGTCGGGTCATGCCGTGTGAGGCCGCCCAAGGAAACACATTTGTGTTGGTCGAGTCGAGTCATGCCGTGTGGTATTGTGGTGCTATGCATTTTGTACATATGGTGTTGTGTGTATGATTGTACATGTGGTGTTGTGCACATGTGGTGTCATGTGCATGATGTACATGGTGTGTTTTGTGCAGGTGGTAGTAACTATATATATGTCATGCATTGCAAGTGTAACTGATGAATGAGCCACTAATGAGGTATGATTTGAGTTTATTTCAAGTCTTTTTGTGTCTAATGTAAATTATATGCTTAGTACAGGAAAGCACAAAAATTCCCAGTTGGGGTGGTTGAACTTGATTGCAAGAATTAGCAGCAATAGTGAAAGGAATTAGAATAGGTAGCAGTACATTGGTAAAGAACTTCAGGAGTAGGGCCACTGTGGGACACTAGTACTCAATAGTGTCAATTGATTTCCATAAGCACACTATGACCAATATGATGGTTTTGAGGCAGGGATATGCCTTGGTTTTTGGACCTTCCAGTGCGAGGAAACATTTCCAAGGGAGGAGTTGCCCAAGCGACTGTGTAGGATAGAAGGGGATGCCCGTGGAACTTGGAAGGTGTGTGATTGTTAATGAGATCCATCATTAGACATATTTGGAGGGTTTGATGGTCACTTTTTTTCCTTCTTAGATCTATTTTTCTTGCATTTTTATTATTATTTGTTTTCATGATGGTAGTATAGGTGGTGATTAAGGCTAACATACTTTGAGTGCCTAATATGAGGTTGAGTGCAGAAAATCATAATTTATTAATAATTTTTATAAGGATTTTGTCTTAAAGACTGAAAGGAGACAGGAAGGAGAAATTATTGGAGGATTTTCCACCCTCCTTAACTCTTAAAGGAAGCCAAAGGATCCCAAAGGATTTTCTCCAGCAATTCGAATTCCAAAGGCATTCATAGGATCCCCAAGGATTCTCTCCAACAATTTGAATTCCAGAGGAAACCATGCACTTAATCTTTGTTTACCCAGAGTCAAGTGGACTCAATCACTATTTTCGAGGGAGACGTTTGAAGTTGCCTTGTAGAATAAATAGAGCAGAGTGAAAGCTAGGAAGAGTTAGTTAGTTAGTCGATTCTAGTTGAAAATTTGTTGCAATCTATTGAGATTTTTATTATTTTACTCAGTGATCAAACTTTCAGAGATGTATGAGGTTATTCTTTTATGAAATGAGAAGATTGATTTCATTCACCTGATTTAATTTTCAGAGAGATAGGCTCATGGGTTAGGGCCCAATCCATGTGCCTCAGCCTCTTTGTTGTTACTATATTTTCCTTTCTTCCATTAAGCTAGTTTTGTTTTTTTCATTCAATTAGTTCTTATTTTAATAGCTTGATTGCTATTTAGTTTTACTTCCAATGTGATGTTGTAGTTCATTTTCTTGTGAGTATTAGAATAGAGGAAAAACTCCAAAAGTTGTGGTCAAGCCTCCCCCTCTTATATATGTCAATAGAGTTCGAGTAGGGTAGACCTTCCCATAGGCCAAAAATTTCTTTCCGTTTGAGTTAGGAGAAGAAATTGCATTACCAAGGCTGAGTCTTTCTTTCACTATTTTTTTCACGCATGTTTTGTAGGAATTTACAGGGTAAGTTCCGTAGATCAAGAAAAAAGGTCACCGCTCACAAATAGATCATAAATTAGTACACCAGTATAATCACGTGGTTAAACCCTCAAAGAGGGAAACAATCCATGGCTTGTGCCAACACAGCCACTTCAGGCAGTTTATTAATATAAAAATAAAAGTCACATTTGTTTCTCTCAGAAACAATTAGCAGAAAAATGACCCTCCATGCTCTTTAAATAGAGATCATGGACCAATTGCGTGTTAAGCGATAGATCAAGTGTCTTTAATACCGAGGAGAGAGATAACCATTAGATCACTATAGATTGTTACCGTTGGATTATAAGTTACAAATGTACATGGTAAAGAAACACACTTTACCTAACTCTACACTAGACTAAGTTATTCTTAACTATTTCCTATGTGTCAGAATATCCTAACATCCGCCCTTAAGAACAACTTGGGATAGGATTGAATGTCGTGAAACCAGCTCCAAAAAGAGAAGAAAAGAGATATCAATGCCTTAGAAATATGCCACTTCGAGGGGGCAACCTCCAATACATTACATGAATGAACATTTCTTGGATGATTCAAATTACAAAACCTCCTTTCTATATATAGGAGTCCATGGGGCCGCAATGTAATCCTAGTGGGGCCACAATGTAATCCTAGCCGACCTAACAATAATAATTTAAGGGCACAATAATAAAAATATGGGGGTTACAAGGGTACAATAATAATAATAATAAGGGGGTTACAATAACAACAATAAGGGACTATACTAGTAATATAGGGACCTAACATGCCCCTCTCATTCAAAAAAGTGTTGTCTTCAATGCTTGAGTAGCTCTGGGTGCTTTTGTATAAAATTCTCATCCTCCCATGTAGAATATTCAGTGGGTAAGCTCTTCCACTTGATGAGATACTCTGAAATTGATCGATTTCGTAGCTATCTAGTTCTTGTATCTGTGACTGCTTTAGGTTCCAATATGATTTTTCCTTCCTCATCAAGTTATGGAAATATTGTTTGAACTGGAAAAATTGGATGCACTCATGAAGAAGCAGGAAGCTCCAATTTGTATGCCATAATACCAATATTTTACAACACCTTGTAAGGACCATAGTACTTTGGCAATAATTTATTATCCTTCTTAGCTTGCTCGAGGGCCATTTGTTTGTATGGTTGTAGCCGTAAAAATACCTAGTATCCTACATAAAAAATTCTCTCGTTACGAAGTTGATCTGCCTATTGTTTCATTCGATTTTGTGCCAAATTCAGGTTGTCCTTTAAGAGTTGGAGAACTTCTTGTTGATGCTTGATGTGATCTTCCACTTCCTGAACCTTTGAATTTTCTCTTAAAGATGATGTGATGGATGGTGGATGATATCCATAAAGTGCCATAAATGGGGTCATTTTTGCTGTAGTATGGAAGTAAGTGTTATACCACCATTCAGCTAGAGGTAACCACTTGACCCATTGTGTTTGTTTATCAGATACAAAACAACAAAGATATCCTTCCAAATATTTATTTACTATCTCAGTTTGATCATCGGATTGAAGATGATAAGATGAGATATGAGCTAATTGAGTACCCAAACAAGAAAATAACTCCGTCCAAAAATTTCCAGTAAAAATGGGATCTCTGTCGCTCAAAATAACCCTTGGGTTTCCATGTGGCTTTTGAATTGTGTCCATAAATGTACTAGCAACTGTACTTTCTTTAAATGGATGAGATAATGCACAAAAGTGTGCATACTTGGTAAGTCTATCAACAACCACCATGATGACACTCTTTCCTTCGGACTTAGATAAAACTGTGATAAAATCCATTGAAATCTCCTCCCAACATTGACTTGGAATGGATAAAGGTTGTAGAAGACCCGGGGTCTTAATTTTCTCAACTTTATTCTGCTGGAAAACCAAACATTCCGCCACAAACTTTTGAATATCAGATTTAAGGCCATCCCAAAAAAATTATTTCTTCACCCTGTGGTAAGTTTTTAAAAATATTGAGTGTCCTCCTAAAGGAGAAGTGTGCAATTCCAAAAGAATCTTTTGTTTTAGTTGGGAATTCTTACAAAGATATAAGCGATATTTGTACCATAAGGAATCATTTTTCCAAATAAATGTATCAAATGTACTAGGATCTTGCTGCAACTTTTGAATGAGTGTCCACACTTCTTCGTCCTTCTTCCATTCATCTCTTGCTTTGGTTATCCAATCTGGTTGGATAATAGAAATGGCACAAAGCAATGCTTCCACCTCTTCATTCTTTCTTGAGAGTGCATCTGCAGCAACATTTAGCTTCCCTTTTTTGTATATTATTTCAAAGTCATAACCCAACATCTTTGTGACCCATTTTTGCTTCTCTTCTGAAGATAGTCTTTGTTCCAAAAAGTGTTTAAGACTACCATGATCAGTTTTTACCTTGAAGTGTCTTCCCATTAGGTAAGTTCTCCATTTCTTTAGTGCATGCAGTATTGCTAACATTTCCTTCTCATAAATAGGTTTCTGTAAATACTTTCCTTTGATTGGATGACTTTCAAAAGAAATGGGTCTTCCTTCTTCCATTAAAACAACACCAATTCCATTTCCTGAGGCATCACATTCCACAATAAAGGTTTTTGTGAAGTCTGGCGTAGCTAAGACCGGTGCTAGGCACATTGCCTCTTTAAGATGTTCAAAGGCCTTAGTTGCTTCAGGAGTCCATGAAAATGCATCTTTCTTCAATAATGTTGTTAGAGGTGCTGCTATTCTCCCATAATTCTTAACAAAATTTTGATAATACCCTGTTAACCCGAGAAATCCTCGCAACTGCTTTATGGTTGTGGGGAATTTCCATTCCTTAATGGCTTTAATTTTGTTAGGGTCTACCTTAACACCCTCGTGAGATACAATATGACCCAGATATTCCACCTCTTGTACTCCAAAGAAACATTTCGATGTTTTTGCATATAATTGTTTCTCCTGCAATAGTTTGAGCACCCTGTTAACATGTTGAGCATGATCCTTCCAAGACTTTCTATAGATTAGTATATCATCAAAAAATACTAGCACAAATTTTCTAAGGAAGGGTTTGAAAATGGAATTCATCAACCCTTGAAATGTAGAAGGTGCATTGGTAAGGCCAAAAGGCATGACCAAAATTCATAATGACCCTCATGAGTTCGAAATGTTGTTTTTGGAATATCTTCAGTCTTCATTCTAATTTGATGATATCCTGAACGAAGATCCAATTTGGTAAAATAAATTTCTCCATGTAATTCATCCAATAATTCATCAATCACAGGAATGGGAAATTTATCTTTAATGGTGAGCTTATTGAGCTCCCTATAATCTGAACACATGCGCCATGATCCATCCTTCTTGTGTACCAATACTACAGGAGCAGAGAAAGAACTTTGACTAGGTTGAATTATACCCGCCTCTAACATTTCTGCAATCATACGTTCAATTTCGCTCTTTTGGAAGTAAGGATATCTATAAGGCCGTATGTTTGGAGGAACACTTCCTGGAATCAAATGAATAGAATGATCATGATCATGAATAGGTGGGAGTCCTTTGGGAGTTTCAAACACCTTGGAATGATTGTCCAAGACTTGTTGGAGATCTGCAGAAATAGATGATTTTGATGTTGGAACTTCTAGTGAGCATAATTGTGCAATTACGCCTCGTTGTTCTTTCTTTAGAAGCTTTGTCATGGCATTAGAGCTTATTATCCTTCCTGGCTTCCCTTCAATACCCCGTAGTTCGACTTCCTTTCCTTCTGAAAAGAATTTCAAGAAAAGTTCTTGAAAATTAAAAGCTACAGTCCCCAAAGATTGTAACCATTGTACTCCTAGTACAACATCAACACCTCCCATAGGAATGGAAAGCATTGGACTATTCAATACATATTCTCCCATGGTTAGCTTGATATTATGGAATTTTTCAGAGCAATTTTTAGTTCCTCCATTTGCAACCATCACTTGACATTCTGGTGCTGAATATAGGAAACAATTCAATTCCTTGGCTACCTTACAATGAATAAAATTATGGGTACTACCTGAATCAATCAACACTATTACCTTTTTCTTCTTGATATGTCCTTCTATCTTGAGAGTTTGAGGAGTGGTAATTCCTACCAATGCATTACACGATATGGTCCGACTCATTTCTTCCTCTTCTAGGGTTGGTTCCTGGTGTATATCCTCTTCTTGTTCATTTTCTTCCTCTTCACAATCTATGTAAAATAATTTCTTCTCAGCACACTTATGACCTTTAGTGTATTTGCTATCACAACTGTAGCAAAGCCCCTTTGCTCTTTTTTCTTCCAATTGTTGTGGTGTCAACCTTGTAGGTTGTGGAAATCTAGGCGTAGCAACACTTCCTTCTTTATAGAATTGAGTGGTAGGCTTCCTTGTCGTCATAATTTTACATTCAACTTTTCTTGCCAACCTGAATGCCTTCTCCAATGAATCAGGTTCCAAAACACGAACTTCATGTTGGATGTTATCCTTTAAAGTGCCTATGAAGAGATCAATCCTGTGTTCCTCTGTAATATCAGTTATCCTTATATTCAATTTTTGGAAGTCCTCAATGTGCTGCCCCACTAAACCCTTTTGTTTGAGATTTATCAATTGGATAAAGAAGGTGTTGCTCTTTGTATCCTCATAATGTGCTATCATTTCCTCCGTAAAATTTGACCAAGTGACAATTTTTTTACGGGAGCAAAGCCATCGATACCATAAAAATGTATTTTATTCTAAATTTAAAGTTGCAATGGGTACCTTTTGTGTGTTTTGCACATTATGGAGATCAAAATATTGCTCCATCTGTAGTATCCATGTTACAGGATCCTTTCCATCAAATTTCCTCATATCCATTTTTGGAATATGGTGGTTCTTCCCACCAACATTATATTTTATAAAATCATGATTAACATTTATTTTGTTGTCATAATGAGTTTCCTCTACTATATTTTCACAATTAGGAAACATTTCTTGTATCAACTTTGTAAAACCTTCCATGTCTGATTTTAGATCATTCTTCATGTTTTCCATTTTCTCATTGATCTTAGCTTCCATGTCATCAATCTTAGATTCCATGCCAGCTTCCATGCCATCTATATTAGATTCCATGCCATTCTTCAAACCATCCATCTTAGATTCCACGCCTTTCTTCAAACCATCCATCTTAGTTTCCATGCCTTTCTTTAAAACTTCCATGTCTTTTTTTGTTGCTCTTTGCGAGAGCGAAATTTGTTGCACCTGCTCTTGTAATTTTGATATGTGATGTTGCCATTCTTCGTCTTCATGAGTCAAGTAGAGCTTTCTAAAGGCTTAATGGATGTTGAATTATTTTTAGGGGCCATTTTAGAATCCAATACTGATATCTATTCTACAATATGCCCTTAGAATCAATTCAACTTTTTTCTACAAACAAGACTTATTCAATTCGGAAAAACAAATACACACCTTTTACTTGCTTTTGAGGAGCTTGATATTGAAATTGAATTATCTCTATAATTGTGGATCCTCAATATCTAAAATTCCACTCTATAGTAGCCCTCTAAAGCTTCTTTCAAATTCCACAGCTCTGATCTAATTTGGATTCTTCAACGCCAAGTTATGTCTAATCTCCCACAATGACCCAATTTTGGACTGGTTCCATAGAGCGCAATTGTACGACTTTCCACGTGTCACTGTTTCCTCCTTTGGATCTAAAGTTGATAGACCGAAAACTACAGTCTGTGTACTTGCAATCAATTTTTACGGAATTCCAATCAGATGCTCAGAGACAGATCTATGAAGATTTTACCATGATCACCTCTTTGAGATGAAATTCAGAAGACTCACAAAGCCCTAACTTCCACAGATCATATCTCCGAAAATATTGCGAACCAATATCTGAAATTTTCCAACGATGTTCCTTAGGATTGCAGCTTCACACTCTAAAAATTTCAGCTTCTGAAACTTCGTATAAAAGAAGTTATTACGAAAATACCACGATGACCTGTTTAGGTTAAATTCAGGAGCCTGCAAAATTACCTAACTTTCACAGATCATATCGCCAAAAATATTGTGAACCAAGCTTTGAAATTTTTCGATGGTGTTCCTCGGGATTTTTTTTCGTACTCTAAAAATTTCAGATTCTAAAACTTCGTATAAAAAAAGTTATAGTGAAAATTCCACGATGACCTGTTTGGAGCAGCGAAACCCTAGAATATCAAAGCTCTGATACCAAATGTTATGAAACCAGCTCCAAAAAGAGAAGAAAAGAGATATTAACACCTTAGAAATAATCCACTTCGAGGGGGAAACCTCCAATACATTACATGAATGAACAATTCTTGGATGATTCAAATTACCAAACCTCCTTTCTATATATAGGAGTCCATGGGGCCACAATGTAATCCTAGCTGACCTAAAAATAATAATTTAAGGGCACAATAATAAAAATATGGGGGTTACAAGGGTACAATAATAACAATAAGGGGGTTACACTAACAACAATAAGGGACTTTACTAGTAATATAGAGACCTAACATTGAAGGATTTACAAAGGTGACACAAAAGGAGCCTATTTCCTATGTGTCGAAATATCCTAATATCCCCCCTTAAGAAAAAATCAGGATAGGATTGAAGGATTTACAAAAGTGACACAATAGGAGAAGGAAGGACGCATTAGAGCCTATCCCCCCTTAATGAAAACTTTCTTGAACTCCAAGAATTGATCGAAGTTTGGTAAACTTCGCTTCTGTGAGAGCCTTTGTAAAGATATTGGCTACTTGATCATTGGTTGGACAATATTGTACTTCAAGAACACGATCATGAATGAGCTTTCTAATGAGGTGTAGGTGGAGTTCATTTTGTATCATACGCTGATGCTGAAATGGATCTTTACATAGATGAATGGCACTCTGATTATCACACCAAAGTGTAGTTGGATGTTGCTGATGAAGACCAAATTCAGACAGGATCTGAAGAAGCCTCATGGCTTCCTTTCTAGCTTCAACTACACCAAGATAATCTGCTTCTGTTGAATAAAGAGAGATGGAACTTTGTTTCTTATAAGACCATGTAATAGGTCCTGAACCAAGAGTGAATACATATCCTGCAGTAGAATTTCGATCATCAGGGTCACCAGCCCAATCAAAATCAGTGAAACCAATAAAAAATGGAGATGCTCCTGCAATATAATGAATCCTGAACTGAACTGTACCTTGAATATATTGAAGTATTATTCTAGATGCTTTCCAGTGTCTTTCATGAGGTTGGTGCATAAACCGAGCGACAAGACCAACGACAAAGGAAAGGTTAGGAAAGGTATGGGTTAGATACAAATGTTTACCAACAAGTTGACGGTATAGGGTAGCATCAACTTCAGGGGTAGTACAAGCGACTGAAAGCTTGAATCCAGACTGAAAGGGAGAAGGGGATAGCTTACAGTATTCCATGTGAAAGTGGTGTAGAAGATCACAGGCATACTTGGACTGAGAGAGGGTAATTCCTTCCTTGGATTGAAAAACTTGAAGACCAAGGAAATAATGCAAGTGTCCTAAGTCTATCATTTCAAACTTCTTTTTGAGGCTGGACTTCACATGGTTTATATGGTTTGGATCACTACTAGTAAGGATAAGATCATCAACATAAAGAACAAGGATGGTGGGGGACTTACACACTTTCTTGGTGTAGACAATGTTGTTAGAATGACACCTAGAAAAGCCATTATCTAAAAGAAATCTATCCATTTTAGCATACCAAGCCTGAGGAGCTTGTTTGAGACCATAGAGACACTTCCTAAGGCGAAAAACAAGGCTAGAGTCATTTTGGATAAAGCCAAGGGGTTGTTCCATGTAGATTTATTCATGAAAATATCCATCTAAGAAGGTGGATTTAACATCCATCTGATGGACTTCCCATTTAAAGGAGGTAGCAAGGGAAAGAACAAGGCAGATAGAATTCGTTTTGGCAATAGGGGAGAAGGTTTCAGTATAGTAAATGCCTTCAATTTGTGAAAATCATTTAGCAACAAGATGAGATTTATGTCTATCTACTTTTCCATCTAGTCCAAACTTCGTTTTATAAACCCATTTGCATCTAATAAGTTTTCTTCCTTTTGGAAGAGGAAAAAGATCCCAAGTATCATTTGCCAATAAGGAACGATATTCTTCATGCATATCTTCATCCCAATCTGGATGACCGAAGGCTTCTTCAAAGGTTTTTGGATCAGGATTTTCTAGAACTTGAGCCAATAAGGAAGAGGCTATTTCGAACTGAGAACATGTACGTCATCGATCTGCAGGGTCACCTGTAAGAGAACCTGTTGCATCCCAAGTAGATCGGACCCATCTTGGAAGTTTTGGAGTAAAAGGAACAATTTAAAGAGGTGGAGGAGAGAGAGGTGGCACATATGCCGAATCAGGCTCGCAGGCCAAAGGTGGCACACCCGTCGAACTAGGCTCGCAGGCCGATATATTTTCATCAAACTTTACATCTCTTCTAATGATTATATTTTTGGATTTGGGTTGAAGAAGTCTATATCCTTTGACATCTTCAGAATATCCAACAAAAATACATTTTTCACTCTTAGGTTCTAAGGCTTTATGTTTCGCATCTGGAATATGGGCCCAAACATCACTTCCAAAAACACGAAAGTGACTTACATCTGGTTTGATTGAGCTCCAAGCTTCTTCTGGAGTTATATTATTTAAAACCTTAGTAGGAGTGCGATTTACTATGTAATTTGCACAGTTAATGGCTTCTGCCCAAAAATTGAGACCAAGTCCTTTAGATTGAAGCATACAATTAGCCATTTATTTTAAGGTGCGATTCTTCCTTTCAGCTACACCATTTTGTTGTGGAGTATATGGAACAATATGTTGCAATTGAATGCCATGCTTAGTGCAGAAGTTGATAAATTTGTTGTTAACATATTCTCCGCCATTGTTTGATCTTAACTTAAGAATTTGATGTCCAGATTGTTTCTCAACAAAGGCCTTAAAGGCCAAGAACATGTTAAAAACTTCACTCTTGAGTTTTAAGAAATATACCCAAGTGCGTCTAGAAAAATCATCAATGAAAGTTAAGAAGTACTTGCAACCAGAGAAAGAAACAATAGGAAGTGGACCACACAAATCACTATGCACAAGCTGCAAAGGGGCTGAAGCGTGCCAAGAGGCACGTTTGTCAAAACTACCTGATGATGTTTTCCGAGTACACATCCGGAGCAAACACCATCTCGGCAAGATACCATAGGAAGGCCCGTCACCATATTTTCCTTACATAGAGTTTGAAGAGAGCAATAGTTTAAGTGACCAAATCGCTCATGCCAAAGTTTGCTCACTTCATCATTATGAGCAACAAAAACGGAGGGAAGACATGATGATCCAAAGTTGTCAAACTTATACAACCTTGTGGAATCATCAGCAATGCCAGTAGCTAAAATATGTTTAGGATCTTTGAGGTCCTTGATTACAACATCATGAGGTGAGAATTCTACTATTTTCCCTTCACTTGAATGAGTTATCTGATAAACAGAGAGAAGGTTGCATGACAAGGTAGGAACATATAGTACATCATTAAACTGACCATTATCGAGATGAATGGTTCTAGATCCTACAACACTAAGAGATCTATCATCACCAACATAAATATGTTTGGTGTTACAATCATTTAAAGAAGAAAAGATGGCTTTATTTTTGGCCATGTGATAAGAAGCTCCAGAATGAATGAGCCACTCATGAGAATGAGAAGAGGAAGATACATTTAATGCATAACCAGATCTTGATGCTTGACAACCATAAGCAGAAAGTGCCATTCCTGAAGATGAAGGTGAAGAGTGCTCCAAATTGATGTTGTGCTTCTTCATTGCTGCTTCTAAGGCTTCCATCTTCTTAAAACATTTGGACTCTATATGGCCATCATGATTGCAAAAGTTGCAATGTCTATCTATCTTCTTTCCTCTGTTTTTATATGCTTTATCATTTTGGTGAGTTGCTTTTTTAGTTTGCGGCCGAAATTGCTTAGGACCCTTGTTTGGTTTCGGACCATACTTTTTAGGATACTGCTTCTTGGGATTCTTTTGATATGATTGCTGTTGGGCTGCTAAGGCTTTCTTAGAAGCGTTTCCAGAAGTTATAAGACCAAGGGTAAGAGTTTTTCTTGTTCTCTTATTAAAGAATCACAAAAGGAATCAAAAGAGGGATTCTTGTAGGTGGTTCTTGAAGAAATGATGACTTCTCTAGTGGAATGGAAGGCGGAAACAAATATAGAGTAAGCAGGGCCAAGCTTAGCAAGAATGCAATAGATGAGGCTACTATTTTCCTTTTTGACCTTACAACCTTCTAAAAGAAGTCTAAGGGTCTTGAATTTGGACAAAAAGTCTTCAATAGAGGAGAAATTATTAGGGTCCAAAGTAAGCAACTCATTTTCAAGTTGGTGAGCCCTGATTTGATTTTGAATGCCAAAGACAATGTTTAGCTTATCCAGGGCTTCATGAGGGGTGTCAATGTCAAGGATGTGAAATCGAAGATCTTGAGCAATGAACATTCCTATCAACCCTCTTGCTTGATCTTGTTTATTTTCCCATTTAGTGACTTTATCATCATCAAAAGGTTTAGTTTCTACCCCTGTGGCTATTCTGTAAAGCCCTTTCCTTCTAAGTATATCTACCATGTGAGGTAGCCATTGGAAATAATTGGTGCTATTAAGAATAATTGGGCATGCACTTTCCATTTAAAAAAAAAATGAAGCTGAGAAATGCTGAAACTAATTGCTCCAATGGAAAGATCTCAAAAAATTAGGCCGTTTAAAAAAAAACGGCTTTCGGATGAAGAAGTTATGCCTTTGTGAAAAAACGAGTTGAATATGCCGAATAGTTATGGGAACGGGATGAAGTGCGACTTTTAAAAAAAAAAAATTCCGCCCCTTTGAACAAAAACTTTTTACAAAAGAAGCTTGAGAAAGAGATTTGAACCCAAGACCTCTATTCTCATAAACTAACTCCTCACCAAGAAAGATAGTAAAATGATTCTGTTATTGTTTGAAAGGAGGAAGGGGTTTTTTTTTTTTTTTTTTACTCTTTGGTGGGCGTGCCTTTTTCTGCACAAAAAAACACAAAAACTGAGCAAAAAAAAACGAAATGCAAGCCTTACAGAAGAATGTTAGATTTCTGGTTAGCCTTACTGACAACTATCAAAATTTTCACTATTTCTGATTTCCCGAGATCACACAAAAACGCGGGTAAAGAGCATACGTAGCAAAAAAAAAAAAAAAAAAAAAAAAACCCTTTTCCTGTTTCTGATTTGCCGAGATTGCACGCAGCACAGAGCAAAGAGCATACACAGAGAAGAGGGTATAGATCCGACAAATAAATAAAACCTAAAAACCGAAAATAAACAGAGCAAACCGAAATAAGCAGAACTATTAACAAATATAATAGCAAAACAGATGCTTTATACCTCCAGATCTAAACTGTCATAACTTGGGCATCCGGAAACCTTTTCGCATGAAACGAAAGGCGTTCCTCACTGTAACAGACGCTCCGGACACAACAGAGAAGTTCTCCAAGCCCAAAAATGTTCAGAAATAGATCTACAAAATGGCATTTGCATGCAGTCAAACCGGCTTCAGATTTTGATCAACAACGGACGCGGCCCTCAAAATAGCTCTGATACCATGTAGGAATTTACAAAGTAAGTTCTGTAGATCAAGAACCAAAGGTCACCACTCACAAACAGGTCACAAATCAGTACACCAGTATAATCACATGGTGAAAACCCTCAAAGAGGGAAACAGTCCACGGCCTGAGCCAACACGGCCACTTCAGGCAATTTATTAATATAAAAAGAAAAGTTACATATGTTTCTCTCATAAACGGTTACCGGACAAACGACCCTCCATGCTTTTTAAATAGAGATCATGGACCAATCGGGTGTTAAGCCACGGATCAAATGTCGTTAATACCGAGGTGAGAGATAACCGTCGGATCACTACAAATTGTGACCGTCGGATTATAAGTTACAAATGTACATGGTAAAGAAACACACTTTACCTAACTCTACACTAGACTAAGTTATTCTTAACTATTTCCTATGTGTCGGAATATCCTAACAGTCAGTGAATCCAAAGAGGACTCCATTAGAAAAATGTCAGTGCTTGTTTCCATATGGATTATTGAATGATGACCCTTGATCTTTGATGACTTCCTTCAATCAATGTAGCTATCAGTGAGGTTTCCAGGAGCTACTTCTTCAAGTGCTTCTCCCATGCTTCTATCATGATGCTATTAATATACACTGCTTCCTATCATACTATTTTATAACCAACATAAATCACTTAAATAAGAAGATGATCTCAATCATAATAGAGATCTTTCACTTCTTCTTTCTTAGATTTTGTTGCATCAGGTTCTTCCCTTTCATCTGTGACGTGGGCTTCTTCCTTTTTCCTCTTGTCCTTTCTAGATTTAGGACAATCCCATTTATATTGTCCAAAATTATTACATCCAAAGCATCGTGCTTTGTCCATATTTCTTCTTTTATTCTGAGGACCAAATTTACCGAATCTTCCTTTCTTCCTGGACATGGCTGCAAAGGCTTGATTCCTTTCACTTGATCCTGTATCAACTTTGGCTTTCAATCTTGTCTCTTCTATCTCACATAGATCCTGGAATGACATTGTTTCTTCTTTCCCATCGATGCTTGAAGTGAAACTTCTCCATTCTTTAGGTAGAGCATTTTGTACCATAGTGAGTATTTCTCCATGAAACATTACTCCCAATTTCTGCAGTTGATCTCGTATAGCGAAAATATCCATAAGATATGGAATTATTCCTTCCTTTCTTGACATTCTCAATTTGTATAATTTTTGTCTCAGGGATATTATTTCCCCTTCAGAACCTTTTGAGAATAGCTCCACCAATTTTATCATATATTTCTTTTGAGGATTCTAGATTTGATACATAGGGAATGAGAGAGTCCTTTATGGATTCTATAAGAATCCTTCGGGCTCTTATGTCTCCCTTCAAGTATTTGATATATGCTTGAATGTCTTCTTGTGAAGGTTGAAATGAAGATCCTTTGATGTAGCCCATAACTTCATTTTCAATTAGATTCAAATCTGTCCTCTTCTTCCATGCACTAAAGTTTGATGACCCAACCAATTTGTTGCTCTCTTTGCAATAAGTCATTTTGACAGATTTAGATAAGGTCATAGATACTTACTTGAGTAGGGTGACTTCCTCCTTCTAACTGCTTCTTTGATGATGATGAAGATGAAGTTAGGAACTTATTCTTAGATTAAATTTTCCAATGTAGGTGACCTTGGATCCTTGATGATAAGGGAGGTTGTCAAAAAGATGATGTCTCTTCCAACAATGTCTTCAATATAAATCTTTGATGGCAAAAATTATCTCCTTGATAAGTGAGTCTTTTGAATGAGATTGAAGGTCTTCTTGAGATGACTTGAGAATCTTCCTTGCAAACTGATTTGACTTTTCAATGTAGACTTTGATTCTTGCTTCCTTCAGTGTCTCCTTGTCAAGAAACCCTTGTTTTCAACACCTTAGCTCTGATACCATGTTGAGAATTAGTTAGGGCTAAGTTTAATTCAAATTCTTTGCTTGATAATTACTTGTGAGCTTACTTCTTTTACTTATGTCTTCTCTTCTTAGCTTATTATGTCTTTCATCAAGTCAATTACCAAAAACACAAGAGACACAAATTTAGGCTCTTCGAGCCAGGGCCAAAACCTCTCCCTCTTGGAGAGGAAAATCTACGAGAAATTCTTCTTATAGACTTTCAGGTGACAAGTACCATGACCATGACACAGACCCTTGACCCTTGTAGGCCTCCAAGACCTTGTCACTGCTTCTTTCTTGACTCCTTAGGCTGATCCTTCTTTTCTGCACCATCCTGCACTAGGATTAGAGAGCTCGGTCTCTAGCTATCTTCTTCCTTCTTTCTGCACTGTTCTGCACTTGATACTTAGAGAAACTCGGTCTCTTTTTACCAATCTTTAACACAGAGCTTTGGCCTTCAATAATCTCCTTTTTTAGATATCCAAGTGACTTTTCTTAGAAACTCATCCTTGTCCTTCGCTGAAATTGCAAACTCCTGAGTTCCGCACTGTAATTGCTGACTATTTTATAACCATAGAAATATACTAACTTCCTTCCTTGCTGACCTGTCCCCTTCTATGCATTAAACCACAATTCTTATCCTCCTTTCTCACACTTTTCTTTAGTCATGAAGCTCGCACTAAATCATAGAGCACTTTTCCGAAAATTCTGTGTCAAACTGAAATCTGCAGGTTCCTTTAAATAGTTGATTTTGTCTATAAATATACCAACCTGTACTTTAGTTATGAGGCCGACTTGAACAAGGGTTATAGGTCGACTTGTAGAGTGTATCTTCCGGCGTGATGAAGGCTGTCTTGAAGGCTGATATCTTCATACTTGAGCCATTTCTTCAAGGTTATATGACAAGGTCTTGAGACATACTTCTTTGACTAGACTCTTCATATACATGACTCTTAATTAGTACATTTATGACAAGATGACAAATCCATAGAAGACATCAAGAAGACTTTTGACCTATAATAAAAACCTTGCTCATGAAACCCATGAAGTAAGCATAACAAAAATACATTTTATTATCTTTGTCTTCTTCATTACATAAATACATAATTACATAGTCAATATGAAGACCGCACCTAATTACACTTTCCAACATTTCCAACCCTCTAATACATAATATTTTACATTTATAAGACTCAAAGAGGGAATACACATTTGGATATACTCTTTAAGACAGATAACCCATCTGCGACACAATATGATCTTGTAAACCAAGTGATTTGTATTAAAATAATTAAGCCAACTAGCTTAAATTATTCCCAAACCACGTTTACATCACACTCGACTAAAACACTAGGACTCACCTAAGATTTCAACGATAAATTTCACCCTAGCTTTGGGGGTTTAAGTTGGAGGGGAAAAACTCTTTTGATTAGCCGTGTTTAGAAACATAGGTAATCAGTGAGGTTAAAAAACCTCCTAGGATGAAATTCGTCATTAAAATTATAGTCCATTCTTCGGGGGACTTCGAGTGCCACTCTAGATTGGTTTTTCCGTTATCATTGGAGGGAGTTTTAGTGAGTTATCTTCAACATTTGCATTTAGTTTGCCCCAACAATGCGTTTTCCTGGAGGACGCAGTGGTATTCTTGTGGGATTATTGCAGCTCTTTTCCGGAGGTTTATTGCCAGGATATTAGTTGGAGGAGGAGGATCAGTAGCTTGCTAAGCTATTGGGTGAGTTTTGGAGGCTGAGATTGATAGCGTATTTCAGGAGGTGCGTGGTAGTCTCTGGCACAACGTAGAGGAGGAAAGCTGGACACACATGTGAGATAGTGCCTTAGTCATTTGAGCCATTGTTTGTCGGGAGAGATGAGGGAAGTTCCGAAGGAGTTATTTGCTTCACTCTTGGAAAATTATGGAGTATTTTGTTGGTGATTCTGTAGACAACGTGCTTCAACAACTACTGGGGAACGTAGGGCCTATTGGAAGTCATTTTTGGAGGGTCATGATCAGGCCAAACCATTTCTGGGTTTTGGTCGGATTGGCTTGAGGAGTTCGAGAGTAATTTTGGAGAATTTTCCAAGAATCGAAGGTGGGGTTTTCAACTATTCCAATGCAATAGCTAGTGTGGATTCACTGGGACATCATAAAGCCTTAGCTGGGCAGATTTCTCGGTATTGTTGTTTCATCTGGCCTTGCTCCGCTTGCCAAAAAGGCAAGCCCAGGTGCATTTCTTCTATATATTTGTACTCTTGCCCATTTACATAATAAAATGGCTACGCTGCGTCCATGTTTCAAGTTTTTTCTTGAGTATTTATTGCAATGTTTTGAATTTCCATGGTATACAATTTGTGATTTTTTGTATTAGCACTGTTTTTTTCTACTTTAAAACATTACATACTTTTCTTTTCTTATGATAATTTTTTTTTCCCTCTTTTTATCTTCTAAATAACTTTTATCTCCTTTTGTTTTTATATAACTCTCTTTCACTTTATATAAATAAATTGACTACCTTATAACTTCATAAAACTTTTAGCTCAATTATTCTATAATTTTAATTTTAATTTATTTATTTGACTTTTATTATATTCACTTGGTAAACCTTCCCTTTGTTTTTTTTAATTAAATGTATTTTATTAAACTTTTTGACTCCCCTAATTAATAAATACCTTATTAATCTTCTCCTTCCCACTGTTTTGAGAATATGATAACATTAACCAATAGTCACGATGCATACAAAAACCCACTCCAAGAGTTGAGTAAATTTTTAGCCTATTTTTAGCCTCGTGGACCTTAAAAATACTTTCTTTCTTTCTTTCTTTCTTTACTATCGCACGGATGCGGATCAAATGAAATGATGGCACTGTACAGGTGGTGGTTGCAATGTATGGAAAAATAGGAATGAGAATTGATCTTCTTCATCGCTTGGTGGCTGGACAAGACAGATTTCGGCAAATTCACCCATACAATTTCAATGATTTTGTTGTGGCTTTGATGGTGGCTATACGGTTTGAATGTTTCCAATGGAATTTCGATTAGCATTGTTCTGTAGGAATTTCAATTATCACTATTTTAAGGCAGCCGAAAATAGTGCAATTTGGGGATTGGGTATACGGATAGGATGTGGCTGTACCGAAGGGCGGATTGTTGGGTGGTTGAAGTGCGGTCGAGAACAACCCTGCACGCAGCTACAATGCTTGTGTCGACTGTGTATAGTGGCTGCACTAGTGGCGGTGGCTGTGACGGCTGTGAGGAAAGCGACAAAGGCGGGGCTTTCAGTGGTGGAAATCAAGTCGGTCGCGCACAACAACTGCAACGCTTTTGAGCTTTTGTTTTTAATATATAACTTTTATTTCTAATATTTTTATATCTTTTTATTATTTGTTTTTTTAATATAATTTTTTTTCTAGACATATATATTATAGGCTTTTTTTTTCCCTTTTATAATTTTTTTTGGCTTTTTTTTTAAATGATAAATGTGTTTTTATTTATTTATTTTTATAATTTCTTTATCTCTATATATACTATTTCTTTCCTTCAATTTTTTATATATAATTTTTTTACTATATATATATATATATTCTTGCCCCCCTTTTTTTTTCAATAACCAAAGGTCTGGTCCTTTTTTTTTTCTTTCTTCAATTTTTTATTTTAATGGCCAAATGCATGACAAAATGGAGAACCTCCAACACTGTATAGCGAAACTCTTTGATTACAACGGCAACAATTTTGACAACAAGTTGATGGCCAAAGGCCGGATCAAACTGGCTCTGTGCAGCAGTTGAGCGGCCAGAGGATCGAACAATTCTGATAACAATGTTACAAACAAAGTTCATATACGCAGGTGAATACTTCAGAAGATCTAAAATATATAAGTATCCATGTTAGGACCAGTGTTGATAATATCGGTATCGGCAAAATATCGGCGAGGGTCCAGAAAATATCTTATCGGCAATATTGGCGAAAATATCGGCAAGCATAAAAATTCATTTTTTCAGATTTTTAAAAATTGGCTGATATTTTAAAAATTTGGCGATATTTAGCTGATATTTTGAAAATATCACAATATTTTGCCGATATTTTCAAAATATCACGATATTTTCAAATCTGAAAATATCACGATATTTTTAGGCCAAAATATTGTTTCCTTGAAAATATTGTGATATTTGCAATATTTCGCAAAATATCGCCGATATTATCAACACTGGTTAGGACAATATATTTATATAAGAATTTACAAAATATATGAGATGATTACAAATGAGGGTGAGGGCCTGCTTATATACCTAGGAAGGTCATGTCCTTAGAGACATGCCTCTTTTATACTAATCACTAATTAATTAATCGATATTACAGTTATCATTATTATTTATATTTATATTATTTTTATATATACTTTATTGATAACAATTGTTAAGATTTCTCTTTCCATTTTCTGTATATTTCAATAATAATTGTCCTTGTTGTTCTATCACTAAATTTTATTAGGGCTATCTCTGTTTTCTTGTTTTGCTCTTATATTTCGCTCAACATCTTCAATGTTTGATTTCAGTACAACTCTGCATGCAGGGATTTTCTTTTAGTGTATGAAGCCATGCTAAAGGGTTAAAGGAAGTTGTTGAAATTTGGTTACCGAAGGATAGGTGGTTCCCTAAGGCTTTGATCTTTAGCCTAGGGAAAAGTGTTCAAAAGAATTTAATTTTTCTCCTAAAGTGACTTTATAAAGTTATAAAGTCAAATCTAATTTAAAAGTGACTTTAAGTGATAAAGTTACTAAGTCTAACTTTAAAGTGACTTTAATAAAGTCAATGTGAAATTATAAAGTGAAAAGTGACTTTGGAAATAAATGACTAAGAGGGTCTTTATTAAAGTGGGGTGAATTAAAACGTAGAAAGTGAGATTTAAATGAGCATTTAATCTCAGCCTTAGATCTAAAGCTATTTCAGCCATTGGATTTAGGGATTCCCCAAAAGTCACTTAGGGTTAGGTTAAAGGAGGAAAAAGAGAGAAAAGATCATTCAGTTTTTCATGAGCAGATTGAGAGAAGGAGAAGAAGAGAGCAAAGGAGATTTCTGAGTAGTGAAAAGGAGGGCAACAACGCTTATATTCATCAAATCCGTACAGCAAGGACATAGCACGAAGTTCAAGGCAAGTGGGCATGAATTTCGAGGGAGGAAAATCATCATTTATTGCAGCATGTTTTTCGAGGTCCGTACATCAGCAAGGAGGTACGGAAATCGAGGTCCGTACAACAGAGAGAGAAAGATGGTTTTCTGGAATCCGTACAGTAGTAAACATCACACAAAATGAGGTCCGTACAGCAGTAATACAACACAGAAATCGAGCAGCATTTGCACAGATTTTGAGGGAGGCCGTACAGCGGTTCCGACATTGTTTTCGGTGCCGTCTTTACAGCATTTAAGGCTGTACTTTCTACTGATATTTTCTGTTTGTATTTGGCACGAAAATCGAGGTGGAGTTTGCACACGGTTTTCGAGATAAGTACATTTATGAGGTTGCTATAATTTTTTGCTATGTTATTTGTGTCTCACTGTAAAAGCTATTTATTAGAAATAAAAAAAAGCTTTCGAACTAGTTTTTCCCAAGAGTTGTACGGGGTTTTTCCAAGGTCATCTTGACCAAAAATCAGCGTGTCAAAATTCTGTGTGTGGCTGATTTATTTTTCTGAGTTTTTATTTCTGCATTTCAAACATCATGGAAATTTCCAGAATTTGTGTTTTCAGAAAATATTTATTTTTCCAGCTTGTTGAATGTATGGCTATGGGAATGGGCATTTAACTTTATGGGAGAAATAAGGAGAAATTGAAAACCGAGGTTGGGAACAGAAATTTTCACATGGTATCAGAGCTATTTTGTTGAAAAGTGCAGTTTGGGACAGCAAGAAGAAAAATTGCAGCAAGTTGATTTTTCACACAAAAAACAGTAGCTTTACTACAACAGTGTTATTTTCAGCTTATTAGGACAACAAGCATGTCTTTGGGCTTGAGGGTGGAGGATAGGTTGGATGGGCATAGCAACTATAGCATATGGAAGGAAAGAATGCAGAGCATCTTTGAGGAGACAGAAGTCTGGGGTATAATGGTGCATACCCAACAACGCCCTGTTAATGTGTCTGCTGACCCTGTTTAGTTGGCAGACTTTAATAAGAAGAATAACAAGGGCAAGAGATTGATTCTGGATGGTATTAAAGACCATGTTGTTCCTCATGTGAGAGGAAAGAGATTTTCTCATGAGATGTGGGCAGCCTTGACCAATTTCTACCAGAGTACCAATGAGAACAGAAAAATGGTCCTAAGAGAGAAGCTGAAGGCAATTAAGATGGCAAAGACTGATAGTCCTACTGCATACCTCACAAAGATCACAAATGTGAGAGATGAGTTGGCAGCAGTTGGAGATGTCGTTCCACCCATTGAGTTGGTGCGGATTGCAGTGAATGGCCTTCCCAGTTCATGGCTGAACTTTGCTGATGGGATTGTTGCACGTGAGAACTTTCCCACTTGGGAGAGGTTCTAGGATGATTGCATACAGAATGAAATTAGAAAGAGCCATCTTGGGGCAGCCAAAACAGTTGAGCAGGATGAGAATGTAGCACTGTTAGTAGGAGGCAAGAAGGGCAAAGAAAAGAAGCAAGCTTCCACAAGCAGTGGTGGGGGCAAAGGCAAAGGTAAAGGTAAACAGGGGAACACGCAGAAGGACTATTCTAAGGTGAAGTGTTGGAATTGTCAGAGGATGGGACACTATGCAGTTGTGTGTCCGGAGAAGAAGAAGAAGGGGAAGAACAAGACCATGGCAACATCAACAGAGATAGAGGACTTTTCAGAGAGCTTTGATCGGGAGTTTGGGTTCATTGCTTGTGAGTCCACTAGTGCAGGATCACCTACCACGGAGGGTAAGAGGGAGTGTGCATTTCCCTCCACTAGCGGAGCATCTTCAGGTATCTGGTATGTTGACAGTGGGGCTTCACGTCATATGACAGGAGTCCGTGAGTACTTCTCAGAGCTTTCAGAGAGTGGCACTGATATAGAGGTAGTACTCGGAAATGACAGCGTTGTTAGAGCAATCGGTGTGGGGACATTGACATTTGATAGGGAACCCAAACCTCCCTTGAAGGTGTCAGATGTTCTATATGTGCCAGGGATGAGGAAGAACCTTATATCCGTCTCAACATTGGAGGACAAAGGGTATGAGGTATTGTTTAGTAGAGGACAGGTGCTTATATATCCTAGGGGCGCTCCAGCTGAGTCAGCTAGAGTGATTGGTGTACACCATGCAAAGGTGTTCAAGTTTGCATTTCAGCCCCTTTTGGCATTGGGCAGTAGTACCGGCAGCAGAGCTAGCAGTTCAGAGTTGTGCGAGATTTGGCACTGCAGGATGGGGCACATGTATCATGGGGCCTTGAGGACATTGCGGGAGATCACTGCAGGTGTGCCATATTTCAGTTTTGATCACCTAGATACATGCAAAGAATGTGCGATGGGCAATTTTGCCAAATCCCCTTTTCCCAGTAGTGACAGCAGATTGACTGGGATACTTGATTTGATTCATACCAATGTGAGCTGTCGGATGTCTCATGTTTCCTTGAGTGGATATGAGTACTATGTTTTATTCATTGATGATCACTCCAGGAAGACCTGGATTTATTTCTTGAAGACCAAGAGTGAGGTCTTCAAGCGGTTTCAGGAGTTCAGAGCTCTTGTGGAGACTCAGACAGGTCGGAAGATCAAGTCCCTAAGGTCGGACAATGGAGGGGAGTACACCCTTGGTGAGTCTGTTGATTATTGTGCGGAGGCAGGCATTATGAAGGAGTTTACAGTTCCTTACAACCCCCAGTAGAACAGGGTTGCGGAGAGGAAAAACAGATCCATTGGAGGGGCGGCCAAAGCCATGCTACATGATTAGGGGCTACCATTGTTTTTGTGGGCAGAGGCCTGCAACACTTCTGTATATTTGCAGATTAGGAGTCCGCATCATGCCTTGGGGCATGTGACTCCTGAAGAGGCTTTTTCTGGGAAGAAGCCTGATATTGGTCATCTTCGTATCTTTGGGTGTATTGCATACTCCTACGTACCCAAGGAGCAGAGGACCAAGCTAGAGCCCACCATAGAGAAGGGTATCCTTGTGGGCTACAGTGAGACCTCAAAAGCCTTTCGGATTTATATTCCTGCACGGAGGAGAGTTGTTGTCAGGCGGGATGTGAAGTTCGAGGAGGACCAGGCTTTCAGGAGGTCACGAGAGTTAGAGTATCTGGATCAGCCAGACCCTCAGGAGCAGCTGACTCAGGCACAGGGATCCAGTGGGTAGGGATCAGGAGGATCAGGAGGTACATCGATTACGGTGTCAGGTCCATCAGTGAGCAATGGCTCGTAGAGTCAGAGGGGTGGTGCTTCGAGCAACATGCAGAGCAGTTCACTAGGGAGTCCACTGATGCACAATTCACACAGTACTTCAACATCTACAGGTTCGGGTTCAGGCAGGAGGACAGTGGACAGACATTCAGGAGTTCAGGCTCCTGATGAGGAGGAGGAGTTTCATTCTCCGGTGGGAGAAGTGTGCTCAGGGAAGAGGAAGCCCAAGTGGCTTCATGATACCTTGAGAGAGGCCACATCTGTTGCTGGGTCGAAGAGGCCAGTTAGAGAGAGCAGACCACCTGAGAGGTTCTGTAGCTATATGGCAATGGTTGCCAACATCATTGACTCTAAGCCTTCTAGCTATGAGGAGGCAGCTAGCCAGCAGGTCTGGAAAGAGGCCATGCAGGAGGAGTATTCTTCTATCATGAAGAATGATGTTTGGGAGGTGGTGCCGAGGCCTGAGGGAAAATCCGTGGTTACTTCTAGATGGATTTACAAGGTAAAGCATGCTACAGATGGCAGCATTGAGAAATTCAAGGCAAGGTTTGTGGCTAGAGGGTTCTCCCAGGTAGAGGGAGTTGATTATGAGGAGACCTTCGCTCCTGTGGCTCGATATACTTCGATTCGCTCCATCATATCGATAGCAGCAGAGATGGGTTGGAAGATCCACCAGATGGATGTGAAGACCGCATTTCTCAATGGCTTCATATAGGAGGAGGTGTACATCGAGCAACCACAGGGCTTTGAGGTGCATGGGAAGGAGTCCCATGTGTGCAGACTGAAGAAGGCCCTTTATGGCCTGAAGCAAGCTCCCAGAGCTTGGTACTCCAGGATAGATACATACTTGCAGGAGATGGGTTTCACAAAGAGTGATGCAGATCCGAACCTTTACTTTATTGTGATAGGTGAGGAGCCTCTCATTTTGGTGCTATATGTAGATCACTTGGTCATTACGGGTGCAGAGAGACTCATAGAGCACTGCAAGAGAGATCTTGCGTCGGAGTTTGAGATGAAGGACATTGGCTTGATGCATTACTTTTTGGGTTTGGAGGTGTGGCAGGAGGAGGGGCATTTCTTCTTGGGGAAGGGGAAGTATATTGTGGACATCCTTGGCAGATTCCACATGGAGGATTGTAGACCCATGTCGACACCGATGATCACCAACTGGAAGAAGCTTCACGCTTCAGATTCCGAGTTGGTGGATCCCACTTTGTATAGACAGCTGATTGGTTCCTTGATGTATTTGGTCAACACTAGACTAGATATATGTTTTGCAGTCAACACGATGAGCCAGTTCATGTGTGAGCCCAGGAGGGTGCACTGGGTTGCTGCAAAACACATTTTGCGGTACTTGCAGGGGACAGTGGAGTATGGTCTGGATTATAGGCAGGGAGATGGAGTGAGATTGGCAGGTTACACTGATTCTGATTGGGCAGGTTGTGCTTCTGATAGGAAGAGCACTTCAAGGTGCTGTTTTGGGTTGGGTTCGGCAGTTGTGTCATGGTTCAGCCGAAAGCAGCAGTCAGTAGCATTGAGTTCAGCGGAAGCAGAGTATATGGCAGCCAGTCTAGCTAGTTGTGAGGCCATCTGGCTTCGCAAGATTTTGTTTGGCTTATTTGGTCAGCCGTTGAGACCTTCAGTGATTTACTGTGATAATCAGAGTTGCATTAAACTCACGGAGAATCCAGTATTTCATGACATGTCAAAGCATATCGGGATCAAATATCACTTCATCAGAGACTATGTTCAGAAAGGAGCTGTGAAGCTTGAGTATATTCCCACTGATGAGCAGGTTGCAGATATTCTTACCAAAGCCTTACCACGGGGCAAGCATGTCTACTTCATAGACAAGATGGGTGTGGTGAGGAACACCTTCCTCGGTAAGAGGGAGTGTTGAAATTTGGTACCGGAGGACAGGTGGTTCCCTAAGGCTTTGATCTTTGGCCTAGGAAAAAGTGTCCAAAAGAATTTAATTTTTCTCCTAAAGTGACTTTATAAAGTTATAAAGTCAAATCTAATTTAAAAGTGACTTTAAGTGATAAAGTTACTAAGTCTAATTTTAGTGTGACTTTAATAAAGTCAATGTGAAATTAGAAAGTGAAAAGTGACTTTGGAAATAAATGACTAAGAGGGTCTTTATTAAAGTGGGGTGAATTAAAAAATAGAAAGTGAGCTTTAAATGAGCATTTAATATCAGCCCTAGATCTAAAGCTATCTCAGCCATTGGATTTAGGGATTCCCTAAAAGTCACTTAGGGTTAGGTTAAAGGAGGAAAATGAGAGAAAAGATCATTCAGTCTTTCATGAGCAGATTGAGAGAAGGAGAAGAAGAGAGCAAAGGAGATTTCTAAGCAGTGAGAAGAAGGAAGGCAACAACACTTATATTCATCAAATCTGTACCGCAAGGACATAGCACAAAGTTCAAGGCAAGTGGGCACGAATTTCGAGGGAGGAAAATCAACATTTATTGCAGCACGTTTTTCGAGGTTTGTACAACAACAAGGGGGTACGAAAATCGAGGTCTGTATAGCAGAGAGAGAAAGATGGTTTTCTGGAATCCGTACAGCAGCAAACATCACACAAAACAAGGTTTGTATAGCAGCCATATAGCATGGAAATCGAGGCAGCATTTGCACAGATTTCGAGGGAGGCCATACAGCTGTTCTGACACTTTTTTCGGTGATGTTCGTACAACATTTAAGGCTGTACTTTCTGCTGATATTTTTTGTTTGTATTTGGCATGAAAATCGAGGTGGAGTTTGTGCACGATTTTCGAGATAAGTACATTTACGAGGTTGCTGTAATTTTTTGCTGTGTTATTTGTGTCTCACTGTAAAAGCTATTTATTAGAAATAAAGATAAGCTTTCGAACTGGTTTTTCCCAAGAGTTTTAGGGGTTCCATGGTCATCTTGACCAAAAATCAGCGTGTCAAAATTCTGTGTGGCTGATTTATTTTTCTTAGTTTTCATTTCTGCATTTTAGCACTGTGAAATTTCCAGAGTTTGTGTTTCAGAAAATATTTATTTTTCCAGCTTGTTGAATGTATGGCTATGGGAATGGGCATTTAACTTTATGGGAGAAATAAGGAGAAAGTGAAAACTGGGGTTGGGAACAGAAATTTCTACAGAAGTTACATTGGGAAATCCAAAGGCAAGATGGCTTGGCCTGTTGCTTGAAATTGCATTAACTGTGACATCTTTTACAAATTCTAGGTTTCCTTCGTTCTACGCAACTTAGGCTTGCTTTGTACTCTGATTGAGTTCTCCATTCCTCTATGTTACTGCATGCAGTGAGTTTCTTCTTGATTATGAAATGATAATATAAGGTTTGGATGCTTCTTTTTCTGCAATAGCATGATGTTTCTTATTCTTCATCCTCTAATTTTCTTTTAGAAAATATAGATCTTTACATCTATCCAAAGGCTTTGTCTTGAGATATGTTCATCTTTCTTAGCTCTCAAATTATTTTGATCTTGCTCCTTGCTATTCATGTTGAAAATAGCAGCAGTTCTCCACAATTGGATTATAGGATCCTTGTTATCTTTGAGGAATACATGCTGGAGATGCAAGGGCTGAAATTTATATGTATCTAATTTATCTTTTATGTTTTGTGTATGATAGCTTTGACTGATATTAATGTTTTTGGTCTTTACAGCGTGGTCTAGCTGGAATCAATCTTGGAAAGTTTTTAATCAAACGTGTCATTGAGCTAGTTCGACAAGAGATGCCACATGTTAAAGTATGGATTCATCCATCTTCACAAAAAGATAGAAAAGAAGCATTCTTCCACTTTTTTTTATTTCTCTGCTTTTGATGATTCTAAGCATATGGATGCAATTCTGGTCTTAGTATGCATTGTAGGTTTATTCTCTGTCATGAGGCTACGACTATTGATGTGAAGATGTAGACTTTTCGTACCATGCAACCTTAAAATGCATAGTGCTATGAAGTGGATGATGTTTATTCAAGGCCCAATAATTAATTAAGATGATATATATATATATATATATATATATGGATGATGTTTATTCAAGACCTAGTAATTAATTTCTCTGCTTTTGATGATTCTAAGCATATGGATGCAATTCTGCTCTTAGTATGCGTTGTAGGTTTATTCTTTATGATGAGGCTACAGCTATTGATGTGAAGATGTAGACTTTTCGTACCATGCAACCTTAGAATGCATAGTGCTATGAAGTGGATGATGTTTATTCAAGACCAATAATTAATTAAGATGATCAATATATATATATATATATATGTATATATGTTTATCTTCAATGGCTCCTTCCCTTGTAACTATTGTCAATTTTTCCTTTTTAGAGGTTCCATGGACCCAATCCTTGTGGATGATTAACTTTAGGACTTATTGCCACCAAAAATGCTGGTCCTTTTTTGAAATCATTGGAGAACATTTCTGGCCCTTTCTTTCTCTGAATCAGTAAGTTTTCGAACAGCATCATGGTGTATATTCCTGTGGCAGGAGGAAGCAACAGGGGTATTGCAATGTACTCTTTTTAAATCACAGAATCTACACTTCAGCATGGCTGGAGTAATATTCTAAGGGTTGATTTTGTGTGCTTGCTGGTACAATACATTTAGAAGTCTCTTCATGCTATCTATGATTGGAAGAATTGAGATAAAGTCCTAAAGCTCAAGCAAGGCTTTGGTGTAACTAGTGATGAAATTCTAGTGATGCAAAGACTAGAATAGTTTTTCACAATTTGATAACTACTACTATTGATTCAAACAGTTCCTTCTTAATCCATTAATCAACAAGTAGCTATACATGAAAACTTTCAACCAATAAATTTTCAACAAGAGCAGTAAATAGAGATCACAGTAGACAATAAACAGTAGACAATAATCAAGAGACAAGAGACACCAACATTAGGCTCACAGCCAGGGCAAAACCCATAAGGGGAAAACCCAAAAATTCTTTCCTTATGAGAGAGAGATTCTGTCCATCAATAGTACATCAGAATGTTCCAAAATAGTCAACAATGAAATACCCAATGAATGTCTGCTCAAAGAAGGAGAGAACTTCCACTTCTGTCCAATGAGAAGGCCTGCACAAAGAGGCCGAAATATAGCCCTGTAATCGCTGTGAAAGTAGGCCGAAGTTCTCACTATAGTTACCACAAAAAGTCTGCCAACAAACTGTCAAGAATTCAGCCCTAAAACCCTCGGTCAATCTTCAGGAGTATGTTACATAAAGGAGGGAGCTTCTCTGTAACTTCGGCCTCAAAAGAATCAATAGAACAGAGATTAAAATGATCCCAAAAACTGCCCCAAGTCACTGTAGTCAACGAATGTTTGATGGGGATCCAAACCGCAGTCAAAAGAGCCCTCTTTTATCCTCTTCGCATGTTTGAATATCCCTGTAATAGAAGGCCGAATTTATTTTGTAATTGCAGACCGAATTTTTGTTGTGTTGAAGGTGTGCAAAATGAATGCCAACGAACTTGTATTAATAGGTGTCATGTATGGGGTAATTAGCCCTAGTGGAGTCGACATGATGACCTTCAAGGAGCTGACTTGTAGGTGACCAAAATTAATTTCTTCTTTATGTATGCAATGAAAAATGTCAACCATAGCTACATTATATTTCAACACTCCCTCTTAGCTAGGGAGGTAGTTTTTCATTCTCTCTCTAAATCAATCTTCCCGATCAATCCATAGGTCTTACGACCCACAGCCTAAGGAAGAGAACACAATCCAAGTTTCTCTATCTCAAACTCATCATAAAGAAAGATATGTAGCATCCATCTCAACACATCTCCCTGACCACGAGGTCTCATGGAACATAGCCTAAGGGAGGAACTAACAAAGCATCTCTCGGACCAGAAGGTCTCACAGCACACAGCCTATAGGAGGAATCATTATTACATCTCCTGGACAACAATGTCTCATGGCACAAAACCTACAGGAGGAACCATCAATACATCTCTCGGACAACAATTTATCATGGCGCATAGCCTACAGGAAGAACCATCAATACATCTTCTGGACAACAATTTCTCACAACACACAGCCTACAGGCAGAACCATCAATACATCTACCAGACAACAATGTCTCGCAACGCAACCTACAGGTGGAACCATCAATACTTCTCCATAACAACAATGTCTCATGGCAGACAACTTATGGGAGGAACCATCAATACATTTCCCGGACAACAATGTCTCATAACACACAACCTATAGGAGGAACCATCAATACATCTCCCAAATAACAATGTCTCACGACGCAGCCTGCAAGAGATGGTCTATCCATGATGCTATGTAATCAGTGCTCCCTCTTCAAGGGGATTCTCAGTCATTCCAATTTCTAACTTTCCTCACATAAATATCAACAACCAGTTCATAATTAGAAATGTAGCCATGGTGGATCTCATTCAAATTCGTGATCCTTATTATAACGGGCCTCCTCCCATCGGTGAAAGTCTGTAAAGAGTAGGGAGCCTTAGCTAAGGTGACAGTGGGCTATTTATAATATTCCTTTCTTTGGTGTCACCTATGACATGGTTAGGATGGACTTCCAGAGTTGGGAGCAGACAGGTCACAGGTACAGGTTGGTGTCATCAGCGGGCCCACGGGCTTTTTGGAGGAGTTCTGAGGAGTTTCTATGAGGACCGGTGGCATTCGCTTGATATATTCCATCATCCGCACCGTTTTCCTTTCGTTCCGATGCATTCTGACAACTTTTAGAAAACTGTGTTATTTTTGGGCTTAACTCAATTAATTACGCTCAAGGTGGCATTCCAGGAGGAATACGTGATATAACACCTTAGTGTAATAGCTCGTTGGAACCTGGACAAGAATACCTACATGATGGGGTGGTTGGACATGAGTTTCAGTGACTTGAGGAGACATGGTAGCCGATTTACTCTTTCCGGCATTAAAAAGGAATATTTTAATTGAAAAATAAGAGGGAAAAGTGCTCCATGATTAAAATAATAATAAAATAAGGCTTTAGAAGGATCCATGAGATCTATAAAAGAAAAGGAGGAGGCCATTGAGGAATATCTTGGATTTGATATCTTTTCTTGTATGTGAGGTTGAGAACCTGGTTCTCTTCTCCATCGGTAGCCCCAGGATGGTAAGCCTCGGGTGTATTGTCGAGTGTTGGAAGAAAACCCAACTCTCTTTGAGGAGACTTCATTCAGGAGTTTTGCAGAGATTCAGGGATACTAGAGTGAGGATCATTCAGATTTTCAATTGGTGCTTCATTGTCTTTCAGTAGATTCAGTGGCAGTTGTTGCCGGAGGGTGAGTGCAGCAGTTCACAACAGTTCAGTTTTGGAGGCCAGCACAGTGCAACAACTCAACAGATCCTTGAGGCCGGATTATATCTCAGCTATGTCAGCTATTTATCTTTCTCGCATGTAAACCCCAGTTGTGTTATAATAAAGCTGAGATTATTTACTGCATCATTGTGTTACAAAATTACATGATCTTTATATGTCTTATTTTACATGGCAATCTTCTGTTAAATAAATGTTGATTTTACGACAAAATGTTAGGTTAAGTTATTTTCTGCAAAATTGGTCGAAATATCCCATTTGGGATATTACATTGGTATCAGATCTTTGATCTTTGCTCAGCCATGGGTTATCTTGAAAGGCCAAGTTCGAGGTTTAATTGTAGATCAATTCGTGGGTTCAAGAATTTATGTGCCCAAAAATTGCTGGAGACATCTTCTTGCAAGCCATGTAAAATTGTGTCCTATTTATTAAACATTCAACAAAATCGCAGTGTTACAAGTGAGCCGAACATGTGATTTTTATTTCCATCCCATTATTTGGAGCAGAATCATACCTTAAAGTCCACGATCGAATTGGGGGAGTCGACAAAGGGTCGAGTTGTTTGTTATGAAAAAGGGGCCGTGAAATTATTTGAGCAAGGAGCTACCATATTAAAATTATGCAAGGGGGCCGAGTCAAACTTTATCACAGGTGTTAAATTTTCTGCAGGAGCCCACAAGTTTTATTGAGCGGAGTTCAATATTGGAAGAGCCTGAATTGAAAGTGCCTTAGGCATAATTGAAGGAAGCAAATGCAAGAAAAAAATCGACCAAAGGAAGAGTTGACTTCGACCAAAGGGAGACATATGTGTGTAGATGAGAGGTTGGACCCATGCATGTCGCGCACAGCCATCCATCTGTTCAAAAGGAACACTAGTATTTGACTATGCAAGTACCATAAGGAGTCCAAATCAGTAATATTAAAAAGCTCATGCATCTCGGATCGGGCCGTCACCATCATGTATAAAGCAGTGACACATTATTAGGGGAGAACTATGCTATTATTTTAAAAGTACCGAAGAGATCTTACGCCCAAGAATATTTGTTGCAAGTATTTTTGGAAATCGAAGAAGTCGACAGCAGATCGAGAGTCAACTTGATCGATTCAAAGTTTGGAGAGGGGTGAGACCCGTCTCTTCTTCTGCAGTGGGGCTGCATTGCTCAACAATAATTCCCATACGCTAGATCAGATCGAGCCCACGTGCATGATGATTGAGCCCTCGAGGATGAGACTTGGGGCCGCGTGAATTCGGGTGGTCGACGACGTCAGACTACTTGGCGACATCGGTTATTTTATGGGCACTCAACTTTCAAAGCTACGCGACAAAGTATTAACCATCGTGAGATCAAAATTACAAAGGTCGCGACATCTTGACAGTGCATGTGGAGGACGAAAGGCATGAGAAGCAGGTGACCGCGACAACTGGGGACCAAGGCGATTAACTGTTGCAGGGCTGAGTTCATTAGCGAGTTCAGTTGTTTTGGCCACGTCAAAACTCCATACAATCACATCCTTAATTTTCACAGCGGGTCGTGCGTGATAGTGCCCAACAGAATAATGAATTCGAGAAGTCGTCTGGTCCAAGAGCGCGACTGTAGATCGTGTGATAAGGTGATTTCAACAAAATTATAATTGTTGGAACCGAGTCTTAGTTCCAAAGCCAATTCGTGGAGCCGCCTCTTACGACCGGTTCACTTGCCAAGACGAGCAAGGACTTGAGTCTCCTGCGCAGAAGGAGGCAAATATTCCCAGTGCTGGACCATGTATTTTCAACCTGTTTGTTGCCTAAGCAATCGAGGTTAACAGCCACAGATTCTCATTTGGAGGAGTTGACACATTTGGGCGTCTGGTACAAACATCACTTACCGGAACTGTACCTAAACTATATGTAACATTTGCTGGCAGCCATCATATTTCCAGGGCATCCCTCCTTGTTGGTCCTATGCAGAAATTATTGGTACATTTCCTTCATGCCTGGGTCATATTGAGGATGGAAAAGCACTGCTGGATATGACTGATTGGAAAAATGATATCTATATATATGGCAGGACAATGGACAAAGCAAAGGTCATCTTTCTGGAGAAAAATAATCAGGTTCTTCTGATCTATTTTCAAATCCATTTGAATAATGAATGTAAAATGAATGTAAGGGGATGTTTTAGTTTGCTTTAGTTATGATAAATTTCAGAGTAATTAAATATATCAGTTACATACTTTGAAGACCTTACTTTAGGTGCACACTACTCACTATGTGTTGAACCTGTGAGAAAAGCACCTACAACAATGTGTGCATGAAACTGTTTGACAAAACACCTCCCCAAGGAAAACATCAAACGATGGCTTCATTATCTCAGAATTTCTTGTCATCATTGGGCTAAACCATGGAGGGATTCCTAAATAGATTGAGAAGAATAACAACAAAATTTGGTTCCTTGAACCATCAGGCATCATTAGACCAGAAAACAAAGCTGAATAGTAGACCCTTGTCAAAGGGGATCTATGCCATTCTTCCAAAAGAAACACCAAAAGATTTGCAGAAGGGGCAGGAAATAGAACACAAGATTTTTTCTCTTGGGACCGATTTGAAGCACATGAGGGTCACATGGAAGGTTCTTTCCAAACTTGATGAACTAGATAAACTCCTTTCCAAAGTGAGCTAGTTAGAAGGGAAGAGACCGATTTGGGCCCTAAAACTTGCTATGCTTTCTCTTATACAACCCAAGTTCTTGGAGGAACCATGTGAAGGGTTCAAACTTCCAGTTGCATCATGCCTCAGTAACATTATGAGGTTGACCGCACCTATAGCTCTTTTTAGTGATGATGTTATGAGGGAAGTTTTCAAGTTAGTAGTGGGGAATTTTCAGGATTTGGACAACAGTGTAGTCTCTACCTTTGGGAAGAAGCTTGAGATTTTAGGAGGTATGGCCAAGTTCAAAACATATGACATCATGTTTGATCTTGAGTGTGATGGCTTGATTCTGCAGATGTTCCAATGCTTCTTCATCATTAGGAGACATCATCCTGGCACAGTCATAGCACACATGCAGTCCATCCTGTTGTCATGTATGAGAGATTGCGATGACGTTTGTCGGGAGTTGTAGATTAGGTTGTTGAGCATTTGGAGGAGAGATCAGTTGGTCTCACTTGCTGCTTATGAGCTAGCCCAAGGGTTGGTTGAGCAAAACATTGAGCTTTTCAGGAGACAGTTAACCAGGGAGGAGCTGCTCCAGTTTGGTGGATCAGGCAGTAGAAATGAGCTGAGGAGGAAGGGACTTTACTTCATTTGCAAAGAACCTTGGGGGCCTGATCACTCATGTTTGAGAGATGCAGATGAAGTGGTAGAGGTAGAGCAGGAGGACGTTCCTTCTGTATGTCACGATGAGGACTCTTCTTTGGATGAGTCCATGGGGTCATATGAGGATGCTTCTGGGGAGCATGAGCAGTCATGTGGAGTTGATGACAGTAGGCCGGAGTTGTATTCAAGTATGCAAGGTGAGCAGTCAGGGGACTCTATGGGAGATATCCTGGATGATGAGTCACTTGTGATGATTCAGCCGGAGTAGCATATGGTGGAGCATGAGTTAGCTGAGGAGGAGGCTATGCGCATCATGCATGATAGTCCTTTGGGGGAGAGCCAGATGGAGGCGCACATTGAGTTTGTGATGGATGTACGGGCATCTAGCAGGGTGGCAGTAGTTGTAGATACTTATCCTTGGGAGACGTTGGAGGTTGATGGGGTAATCCTGTAGGAGGCTAGTAGATAGCAGGAGTGTGAGGTGTAGATAGATGCACATTGGTACTTTTAGGGAGCAACACTCTCCAGGAGTACATCAATGGGGCTTGCAGCATATCTTGCCCACTTTGGCCCATTATAGAGAGAGGGGCGTTCTTCTGCAGGCAGATCTTGTCAGCAGACGGGATGGGGCAACACAAGTTGAGTTTGAACTGGCAACCTCACACGAGACTTGTTATATATGTAGGTGTCACTGCATTTGATTGTTCTTCTGGGATAGATTGGCGGGAGATCATGAGTTGGTATCCTATTGATGGTACGATCTTCTTAGTCAGGAGCATAGCGGAGTAGGGACTCGTAGACATGACAGATACTACAGTTTCCAGATGGTAGTGGGGCACATGTCGACAACTCTTCAGTATTCCATCTTGACTTCGGGAAGGCAGGGTTAGCATTGGATTGAGTCAGGGTTGGATTCGAGAGAGGTGATGATTTGGTACGTAGTTGGTGGGGCAGCTTATACAGTCAGAGCTACAACACAACAGTAGCCATGGAGCATTGATGCTTGTTGGCGGTCTTTGCTCCATGGGGTAGAAACTACAGCTAGAGACAGTGCGCAGTCCGAGCCATGGGATGCGAGCTATGATTGGCCATGGTGGTGTTGGGATACGGGTGGATTGATTGATGATAGGCGTGGTGAGAGATCAGTTTGGGATCTCGACATTGAGGGGTCTGTTCCAGGTGACTTGACACAGGAGCATAGTAGCACCCAGGGGTTTGTATGGGATTTGAGCATTGGGTCTCAGTTGCATCAGGCCAACAGGGTGGCCCACATATTTGGATTGCTTGAGGGCAAGCAATCTTGGGGCGAAAGGTCTGTAATATTCCTTTTTTTGGTGTCACCTATGACATGGTTAGGATGGACTCCCAGAGTTGGAGTAGACAGGTCATAGGTACAAGTTGGTGTCATCAATGGGCCCAGGGGCTTTTTGGAGGAATTCTGAGGATTTTCTGTGAGGACCGGTGGCATTCGCTTGATATATTCCATCATCCGCATCCTTTGCCTTTCGTTCTGGTGCATTCCGACAACTTTCGGAAAACTGAGTTATTTTTGGGCTTAACTCAATTAATTACGCTCAAGGTGGCATTCCGGGAGGAATACGTGATAGAACACCTTAGTGTAATAGTTCGTTGGAACTGGGACGAGAATACCTACATGATGGGGTGGTTGGACATGATTTTCAGTGACCTGACGAGACATGGTAGCCAATTTACTCTTTCTGACATTAAAAAGGAATATTTTAATTGGAAAATAAGAGGGAAACGTGCTCCATGACTAAAATAATAATAAAATAAGGCTCTAGAAGGATCCATGACATCTATAAAAGAAAAGGAGGAGGCCATTGAGGAATATCTTGGATTTGATATCTTTTCTTGTATGTGAGGTTGAGAACCCGGTTCTCTTCTCCATTGGTAGCCCCAGGACGGAAACCCTCGGGTGTATTGTCGAGTGTTGGACGAAAACCCAACTCTCTTTGAGGAGACTTCATTCATGAGTTTTGCAAAGCTTCAGGGATATTGGAGTGAGGATCATTCAGATCTTCAATTGGTGCTTCATTGTCTTTCAGTAGATTCAGTGGCAGCTGTTGCCGGAGGGTGAGTGCAATAGTTCAGTTTTGGAGGCCAGCGTAGTGCAACAGATCCTTGAGGCCGGATTATATCTCATCTATGTCAACTATTTATCTTTCCTGCATGTAAACCCCAGTTGTGTTATAATAAAGCTAAGATTAGTTACTGCATCATTGTGTTATGGAATTGCATGATCTTTATATGTCTTATTTTACATGGCAATCTTCTATTAAATAAATGTTGATTTTATGGCAAAATGTTAGGTTAAGTTATTTTTTGCAAAATTGGTCGAAATATCCCATTTGGGATATTACACTATTGCTCCATTGTTGCCCTTGACCTAGTGGCAACCCTTCAAGGATCCCCTCTTAGGACCCCTGCTAGTTTGAGCGGTAACAGGTATCGGCTAGGGTAGCAATTTGGTGTCCATCAAAACCAGTATGCGGGTCTTGCCTGAAACCCTTGCTGCTTAAACTCACTTTAGCCAAAGCTAGACCAAGAAAATGTCACATAACATGATGCCCTTCAATGGTTGTCTCTTCCCTTTTCATAATACTTGAGAGAGTCTTCTAAAACTCCTACTATTTTATTAATGAGTAACTTGTTTGCCACCTTTTTACTCTTTTGCCACATTTTTACAAAAAACAATAGTAAGACCAAAATTTGCAAAACTCCTCAGCTCCCTTAGGAAAATTTCCCTTCTTTTTAGCCTAGGGAGACAATTAGGCCAATGGGAATAATGTCTTGGTGCTCAAAATGGTGGGGACATCACAGTCCTCCCTGCCCGAAATTGTCTGTCCTCAAGCAATTTGAGTCTTGGATGTTGCAATATCTTCAACCCTTTTCACATTGCATCCTTTGAGGGTATATCTTTCCACCGCACAAGATATTCTCTAATGATTATGCTCCTCAATCTTCTCTCCCTCACCTTCAATATCTCCTCAAGAATCAGTAATAAATGTCCTTCTTTATCCAAGGGAGGTAACTTGGATGAAGTAACAATCTATTGTCCAACTGCTTTCTTCAAGCAAGTCACATGGAAAACATTATGTTTATTTCTTCGTTTTGGGAGCTCCAACCCGTAGGCCACTTGTCCTACTCTCTTGTTGACCTGGTAAGGTCCATAAACCGTGGCTTTAATTATTTTGCGCCCTTGTGCTTGAGGGAAGATTGCCTATATGGCTGCAAGTGCAAGAACACTATGTCTCCTACCTTGAAACTCCTGTCAACCTTATGCCGATCAACATATAACTTCTGCTGGTTTTGGGATGTGTGAAGGTTATCCTTGAGTGCCTTAAGGATATCTTGGTAGTCCTGGACCCAATATTTGGCCATTTGGGCCCGACTATCTCCAAACACTATGTTTGCAAATGATAATGCATCATAGCCATATAACACCCTAAAGGGTGACATCTCAATTGACATTTGATATGTGGTGTTGTTGCTCAAATTGTACACAAAATTGTGACAACGCTCAGGGTGGGGGCTATCACTCTGATTCCTGCCCTCTCTGTTTAAGTTGTCTCCTAGATGCAGGCTAAGGCGGGTAGTCCTTATGGATTAGAAAATGAACGGCTTGTTGGGAGCCAACAAGTCAAGGAGACACCACTGAATGGCCTAGCAACTTGGTTGAGATTAAGCAGCGAGTGTGATTATTAAGCACATTTTAGTTAGATTCCTTAAGATTATAAGTTAGAGACCGGTGCCTTCAAAAATTTATTACTTGCTCAATATGAATTATAATTCCAAGTCACTGGATAAATAGTTGCTGCGGGATGCAAATTCTATCCTAGATGAAATGCAGGACCTAAATCCATGTGAGATGCAAGATGTTGGTAAATTTTAGTTAGATTCCCTATCTAAATGAATCCTTCTTCTCAATTCTTTCAGAACTAGTCTCAAATGAAAGTTGTAGAGAGAAGCCCTCTCGTGGGGTTTTAACCACCTAGGTGTCTTCGTTTCTACAAGGGTTTGCCCGCAAGAGAACTGCAAGGTCACCTATATTAACTGCGAATGAGGGTCTAGAGTCCTCAAATTGTTTGAAGAAGGTGGTCTTATCTTCGTACAACCAAACTTATGCTTGGATTTATGTTTTAGAAATGCATTTATACCCTAGAATGAATATGCAAGATGTGAGTCGTTGATTCAATGAGATTACTTGATGTATTAAATACTTCAACAAGGTAAATTACTCGAGATTCAAATTCTTAAAGTGATATTCAATACAAGAGCAATTAGATGAAGCACTTGGAGGGCAATTGAAAGACTTTATCAATGAAACAAGATAAACAATTCCAATGAAACACAATTAGCAATTCCAATTACTTCAAGAGCTTATTAGATTCTTCTTTGGAGCACAATAATGAGAGCAATATATATTTATGTTACTTGGTATTTATAAACAATATCCACTCACTAGTTATGTTATGAACCAATTAGATACAAGAACAATTTCTCTTAAGCACAATTCATAACAAGCATGAGAAAATATGAGATTGCTAAAAGTGTTTTGCCAAGAATGCAAGGATGCAAAATGCAATTAGCTCTTTACCCATGAGAGAGATACTCTAATGCCAATGCAATGCTTTGCAATGGTGCAAGAAGAGGTGTAAGAGATGTAATGGAAGGTTATTATCAAGACACCAATGTAATTCAAGATATTCAAGAGCTCCTTTTACACTATATCACTGTTATAGATCAGCCCACAAATTTACGCAATATCAATCCCACAATTCACTTGAATGCATTCACTATTCCAATGACAAGACTTTAAGCAATTATGAAATGAATTTTAGGCTTGTAGGGCTTATTAGAATTGAATCTTAGGCACTTATTTAAAATCTGATCAGACCATCCTTAACAATGATATCAGTCCAATATTTTAATTGCAAATGGGACAAAACAGTGACAACTTTTCTCTTAAATTTATTAGTGAATTACTTTAGGATCTTAAGGTTGCTTAGATTAGTTTTGAGACCCTTTCTTAATGATAATGTATCACCACTTATACCACTTATGCCACTGCTGTTAACCCTTTAGATCTGATACAAATTTTGACAGTGAAAAGAGAAGGATGAGGACAAGAGGAACAAACCCTTAGGCCTAGTGGAGATAAGAGAGAAATCACTCCTCCAATGCCTGCACTCACAAATTCTTAGCTTGGAACACAAAGAGTAGACCCTTTGGACTACTGCAACCACAAATTATTAGCCCAAATACAGCAAATAATGAATCAGACTTGTAGAGAACTAGCTAACAAGACTAGGGCTTAAAGTTTTGATGTCTCAGCCTTGCAACCCTTCAGAAAAGACCTGCAACACCAATGGATTAGCCTTAAAACAAATGTATACGATGGATCTATCCCTCCAAGGGTTGTGGCTAGGCCTAGGAAGCCCAATGAGGCTTGCAGCCTAGTAGGAAAGAGGCTTTAGGCCTCACAGATAGGGATTTTATGTAATATCCCTAAGGAAAATTAACAATGATAAACAAAGCACGCATAGAAAAAACAACACAAAATTTTCACACAAAATTAAATACTCAGAAATACTTCAAAAACTGCGCAGAAATGAGCCATTTGATTATAAGGCAAAGGGGCTACAATATAAGCTTGGAATGTATGCACCTGGGCTTTCCCAAGGCGAACTAACAAGGCCCAGGTGTTGGAATCAATTGCTCAACTACTAGGAAGATGTTCCCCTCAAATGCTCTGCGCTGGTCCCAGAAAACTGCATTGCTGGTGGGAATAAATTGTTGTTTGGCCCTCCTCCGGTGGTCAGAAAATTACGGGAGATTAACCTTGGTCTCCCCACAAATAACCCGCCAAAACCCAGAAAGGGTTTGGTCCAATGCTGACCTCCGAAATTAGCCACAATTTTCACGCTCTCCTCCAACTGTTGGGAAAATCGATCCTCTAGAAAATAACATTGTCTGAGGCCCCCAAAATGGCAGCAAGGCCCAGCGAAATTCTCCACCGGAAGTCTCCAAAATTATCAACTCACCCCAACACCCAAATTAGCCTTCTCCCAAGCTCCCACGTGTGGCATGAAAACACCACTGCGCAGGCCCATGCAGTCCCTGATGATGGATCAATTGCACAACAATCCCCCTCAAAATCGTGCCCGACTAGCACTCCAAATCTCTACCAAATGGTGGCCCAAATCACTCCTGGAAAGCCGAATGTTTTCTCTGCTCCACAACTAGCTCCTCCTAGTGATGCGTATTTCCCTTACTGCACCCAACCTGCTGGGAAAAAATCCACGAATTGCTTGACCAACTCCCTGGTAACTCCTAAATGTGGTGTAGATCACCTCCTTGGGCTAGCACTCGAAGTCCACCGAAGGTAGGGTGAGATTCTCGCATGAAAATCTCGTGTGCTCAACAAGACTTGCAGACTTGGCTCTCAGCGTAAGCGTGCTAGGTAAGTGTAAATGCTAAATGATCAAAATTCCCCTAAGTGATGAATGCACTTCCTATTTAGCCTCGAGCCTCCAATTCTCCATGTGGGCCCCCATACATCGACCCTCCTCATCTCTCTTCCCTCTATGAGTGCGTATTAGCCAAGGGGAGCATATTTCCCTTTGGGGGTGGCCCCCACCATCCACTAACAATTCGATTTTCCCTTTTTCCTTAAGTTGGAGTCTTCTTTTGGCCCAAAATTGTAAATGGGGCCCCACAACCCACTTTTCCTAAGCTGCAATTTAAAATTGACAAAATTGATCAAAAATGATATTTCACTTAGCAACATTGCTAAGTGGGAATATCAGAGTCCTCCCCGCCAAGATGTTGCTTTCCCTCAAGCAACTGCAATGTTGGATGCTGTAGTATCTTCTCACCCTCCCAAGTGGCATCCTCATCGGGCAAGTTCTTCCATCCGATCAGAAACTCCCTAATGACTCTACTCCTCAATTGTAATATCTCCAATTTTGTGAGCATGAGAGTCACTAAGGAATTTTGCCCAATTTTAGTAATATTAATTATAAGGGGCAAATATTATTGGGGAAAGGTGGCTAGTATTATTTTATTGGCGAATAGTGGCAAATTATTATTTCATAAAGTGGTGGAAAAAGTAACTTAGTGGAAAATGGTCCTCACCAATAAAATAACATTAAAAAAAAGGAGTCTAGAGGCATGAAGAGAAATTATAAAAGGAGGATGGAGTCATTTTGTGGATTATCTTTTGACTATTACATTTCGCCTTTCATTTTCTCTTGGGGCTGTTTAGCAGAAAAAGAAAATTGTTGTTTAGCACTAGGAATTCCAAGCGGAATTCCACCTCTATCTTTGGTGAACTTCGAGTGTCACCCTAGGGGAGTAAGAAGGAGTCTATCTCAAGGCTTCTCTAGGAGATACATTGCATATTATTTCCAGTTGGAGCGTGCTTCTCTCGGGGCGCTGAAGAAAATTCGAAGGGGCTGAGAGAAGCTAGTAGACAGTGGAGTTTTGGCCCAAGAATTCGCAGAGAATTATCCATAGGGAGGATGAGTTTTTCCTTGGGGATTTGCAGGGCCGAGAGTGTTTCATTTTGGAGGACCAGATTTATCTATTACAAGGCCTGCGCATGGGTTTACTAACAACATATGTGCACTTGCATAAATTCTGAATTTGGGGAGCATTCGAACTAGGATCTGCTTGGTGATTGAGTAGAGAAATTTGTAGGAGTTAGGGAGGATTTCTTGGAGGGAGATTTGGGCCAGATTCAACAGTCTGTAGGGCGTTTTGTGGCCAAATTGAGCAATTTACACTTATTGGGGGTCACTGGGGATTGATGGATTTAGCCCAAACCCTTTCTGGGTTTTTGTGGGTTTATTGAGAGGAGTCTTCGGCTAATTTTATAGAATTTTCCAGGCGATATTCAAACCTGAAATCCACATTCTTATAGAAGGGAGAATTACTAGTTAGCTGGACAATTTGCATCACTTGGTGGGGTCAGTTTTGGCTTGGAGTTGGGCCAAACAATTTTTGGGTTTTGGGAGAGGAGTTCAGAGCTAAATTTTCAAAGCTCGAGGAGTATTCAGCCCTAAGGTCAACATTCCAGCTAGTAGCCAGTAGCATATTATTTCTGGATAGTGCACAAATCACTCCCAGACCATTTGTACCACACTTGGATTCGGGCCATTTTTCCGGGTTCTGTTCAACTTGCATTGCAAGACCAGGTTCCAAAATTTCAGCTCATTTTATGTACTCTTGTATCATAAAATTAATAAAATCGCTGAAACTGTGTTGTTGGACATTTTGGTGTTTTCATTGTGTATGAGTTCCAGTTTATTTATTGTTCCTAGTCCATTGTTTGGTATTAACTGTTAAATTCCTGTTATCGCTTGCCGCCTACACTTACCTACAGTTAGCGGGAAAAACCTTTAACCCCACAAGGTGTGGTTGGTGGCAAGGAACTCAGAGAAGGGGCTGTCACACTAATCCCAACTCTCTCTGTTTAAGCTATCTCCTAGGTTAGCTATGGGGGGTGGTCCCTAAATGGAAAACTAGGTTAAATATTTGCATTTCTAGGAGAATATTGGAGTGAAATTGGATTACTTTTGAAGATTCATGAGCATTTATGAGCAACTTTGAAATAATGACAAACCATTTAACCAGTGCCTTTACAAATAACATGCTCAAAAGTAAAATAAATGCTCAAAGAGATGAGAACACAATAATCTTGAAATGGAAACAAAAGACTGTTAGCACAAGATATCAGAAATGCTCTCAAGATAAATAGATTTATGAATCAAAGCATGAGAAACTATCTTGCTCAAAAGGAAACAATTAGTGTTCTACTTTGGAGAATGTAAATGAGATGATAGAAAAACTCAAATGTTAGACCAAGATAAACACATGCAATTAAATTTGCAACATCAAATAAGGGTATTTTCCAATGAAACAAGATATATCAATCATCCATAAGCATAATGATCATTAAAATGACAACATGCAATGAAGTTGCAAAAGTAAGTAATTTTCCAAGTACCATAGAATTAAATTTGTTGCAAAATTTAAGGAATTAAAATGCTTGCATCCAAAGTGCTTTTTGAGATAATATTTGCATGTGAATTTTTAAACCATCAAGATAGCAAAAAAATTGGGAAATTTGCAAGTAAATGTGATGAGATAGTGCTCTTGGTTTATTTTATTAATTAGTTCTAAAGAAATGTTACAATTGAACTCTAATTCTCAAACGTCACCCTCGCCCAAATATTTGGATCTCACAGTGAGGAGTCCATAGAGGTAGAGGGTCCCTAAAACGTCTATTCAACCAACTTAAGTTGGAGGTAAATTTTAGTGATGCTTAGAGCATGTAAGATCTAAAAGTAAATTAACATGAAAATGAAAATTCAACTTCAACTTGAAATATATTTGTTTGTCATAAAATAAAATGTAGTTTTACTGGATGCATCAAACTTAATATTGTAGAGTGTGCTCAATGGTGAAGCATAAACAAATTTGAAGTATGATTTCAAGCTAAATAAACTCAAGTAAAGATGCTTGCATATAAAAAAAAACTGAATTTGCTATGAAAGTAAATGCTCTTAAAACTTGTAGCAAATCAAAGTGAATAGTTAATGAAATGAATGAAATGCATGGCTATTTTAATTGACCAATTAAATGAGATGCATGCAATTTAAAGAGATCAACAAATCACACCACAAGTCCTCTCAAAAAATGGAGAAATTGAGATGCCAATGGGTAAAACCCATGATCCCAAAATCATAAATTTTATTAGTTGTTAGAACTAAGAGACTATGAAGCCTCCTACAAGCTCAAGGAAAACCTTTACAAATGAAACTTGAGGTCTTAGACTTATCCTTGATGAGAAATTTTTGCAATATAAAGGCTCAATAGAAATCATATTTTTACAAGTAAAGAAGAGAGGCTAAGCCTCCTCAATGCTCACGACCAAGAGAAAGGGAAGAAGCCACAAAAGGAACTCAACCTTCCTTAAGGAAGCTCCTTAACTACCCACGACCAAAGGAAAAAGAGAGAGTCCTCCTCGTTTGACATTAGAGCTCAAAGGTCCTGCAACAATTTGTTAGTAGTTTCTTGAAGGTGAATCCCACAAGTTGCTACAAGAAAACATGTTAGAAAAAGAAGGCTACAAAAAACCAACCAAGTGTTAAACAAAGAAAATCACAAAATATTGCACAATAATTTACAAAGGGCTAAGCCAAAGAGGATGAGTAAACTATCCTCTTTGTCTAGCCATGCTTAAGCTCTTTAAATAGCAAAATATGATCCACTGACGCACAATGAAAAGTAAAATATTTTTAAATGATTGCATGCATACAAACTATGTCCAAACGAATCCCTGCAAGACACTTTTTCATAAGATAAACAATGAAAACCCAAATAACAAATGAGAGTTCTTTTGAAGGTGCTTCAAGAGTGAGTTGGTCTCCCAAAGACTTCCCCTCACGCTTGATCCAAAAAGAATTCTTCTACAATACTCAAGTCACAAATTAGTCCATGTAGATTTAGATAAACAAACAATGAATTGAAACTTCTAGAAATTTATTTGAAAATAAACTAGAACTTTCAACCTCTAGGGCTTACTTTCAAATCAAATGCTAATACAAGATAGTTGTGTACTAGAAAATTCACAAGAATAAATGGAAAATGAAATAACTCAAAGCATAGAAAAGATTATAGCAATAGCTTCAAATGAACCATGCTCCAAAGGAAGAACACCCATGAATGGACCCCCAAAGTCTTTTTATTTATAGTCTTGAAAAGTGTACAAAGTAGCAGCACTTTTGCAAGCACAATAGCTAGTAAACAATGATACCATATGAGAGCCCATGGCTCCATTATATAGGAAGTTGGGAGCAAATCCCAATGAAGAACCATATGCCAAGTGGTGAGAGGGAGGAGATCTCAAGGCAAATTCGAATTTGGTAAGTGGAGCTCCAATGCCAAGTGTAAAAATCGAATTCTGGTAAGTGGACATCATTTTCTTCTTCCCTTATGTGCCAAATTCGAATTTTATGATAGAATGACATATGTATATAGTTGGTAACCCATGTTGGGACAATTTCCCTCAAAAATCTCCACCAAATATTCTCTCAAATCATCCCAAATATGCACTAACTTCACAAATTCGAATTTCCAAGTATGCAGCTCTCATTTAATGCAAGAAATTCAATTTTATTTGAGCACATGTCTTTTCCTTGATTTTAGGAGTCCACATCACCTTGGGACTTCACTTTAATTCCTCCATAATTTTCCACCTCATTTCCACCTCATTTAGCATGTGTGGATATTTATTTTTCTCCATTTATTTAATTTATGAGTTAATTAATTGCCAGATTTCTCACTAAACTTAGGAAAAGTGGGTTTTGAGGGTTCAAAACACATTTTTAACCCCTCAAAGTGTGTTAAAGTAGAAAGTTGAGCGTGAGAGGTGTAATTTTGATTACTCATACCTCATACAACTTCTCTAGGTAACACTTATTACAATTCAATTACAATTTTTATTGAAATTTTCGACTTGCAGGAAATGTAAAAAATTAAAAAATCGCTACCTAGACTTAATCAAATTCCACGAAATTTTTTGTGTGATCTAGTATGGTAATATACATTGACTCTAGACACTAGGAATCACCTAAGGCCTCACCATCAAGCCATACTCCGGCGTTGGGGTAAAATTGGAGGAAAACACTCAATTAATTATTAACTCTTGGTAGGGAGATGATAATTAACTGTAATATCCCCAACGGGTAATAAACAGTAATACACAGCAAAACCACAAGCAACTATATAGAACAAAATGCCGGAACTAGAATATGGAACAAGTACACATAAAATACCAGAACGCTAAGCCATTTTATTAATCTGAGAATACATATATATGGGTACAAAGATAATCAGAATGAGTGCACCTATCCTTGCTCTAGGCAAGTGAAGACCCTCTCAGAATGAGAAATGGCTACAACAGAGACTGCGTCCTAGCTGCTGGAGAAAACTGCTGTAGAAAGCTGCTGCTGCAATGTACTGGAACTAGGGGCTGATCCCCTCACCGGAATGAGCTGAAAATCGGAAGGCTAGCTGTACTCAACCCTCCGGACAAAACCCAGAAACCATGAAGCAAGTGCTCCACCTCCGAAAATCCACCAAATAAACCCTCCTCAATGAAAACGCTGTCTCTCCCAGGAACAGCGCAGAAGCTCAAGAAACACGCTGGGAAAAGGGCCTAAATCCTCCTGCAAAACCTCCGGCTGAAACAACAATCTCCTCAAGGCTGAAAAACGCTGGAACCACCACCAAATCACCACACAACAACGCTGCACAACAATGACTGCGTCCTCCCTGCTGAAACTGTGTCCTCTCTCCTGGACTGCGCAGTCACTCCAAGGGGCCAGCTCCTCTGCAACATCCACCCAAAATCCACTGCAAATCACCTACAGAAACAAAAGGAAATACCTTGCTCGAGCAGGCACTCGAAGTCCCCCAGAGCCAAGGGCGAGATCTCCGACCGGAGACACTCAGTTCGCACTAAACAGTGCTGCAGACCGACTAAACAACCGGCGTGCTGAAGTAGACAGAAGTCTAGCTCTCAATATCATCAACATATCAATAATGCCAAATGGAGTGAAAACCCCACCTTTTATAGTGCTAACTCCCTCAAAAACCCTAATTGCGTCCTTGACCTCCTCCTTGACCTGCGCAGTTACCTTAGGAGCCTACGTGAGGCCTCCCCTCATGTGTGTGTGGACCCCCAAGGCCATCCCTTTTAAGTCACAACATTCATCAACTAGGAAGCACTTTATTTTATTAAAGTGAGTTGACCCCCTATTTCTCACTTTATTTATTAATTTAACTAAAGGCGGCAAAACAATACAAAAATGAAATATTCCAATTAGCAGTGCTAATTAGGAATATTACATTAACTGAATAAAAAAAACCTCCCAGAGTAATACTCACTTGTTGGCCAGGTCCCAAGCAACCTAGGCCTGTTATAGACTCAATACCGACTCGAATTCATCATTACTAGCATCACTTATTACAATTCCCCATAGGGCGTGAAATCTGGGTTCGAGAGAAAATGATAAGAAGTACAAGGAGAGTTTAAAAACTCTATTGAACTGATGATATTTGATGATATCTGATGGTACATGTGTCCTCTGGTTCATCCTTGGGTATGGAGTCTTCTCATTATCATCAGGTGCCACTCCAGTGGTCAACAATTCCAATTAAGAATATTACAATGGTATCAGAGCCATAATCTTGGCTCAGCTTGTGGGAAACCCTTCATTCTATGACAAAACCAGAATAAAAAACTAAGAAATCATGGGATCCAAAGAAAGGTTAAAATCAAACAATATGGCAGTAACATTGAATGAGGTGATTAGGGTGCAACAAATGATGATTGATGTGGGGAAGCAGTTGATTCATACAACAATTGGGAATCAAGATCATTTTCAATTATACAACAAATCCACTATGCCCAAAATTATGGATAATGCATCAAGATGGCACGACATGATTGCAACTGATGTGGAGTTATTGGCAACAAATTGGAGGGCATACAATTCATTGGGACATGGCATTAAGGCGCCCCCTCTTTTTGGGAGTTCTGTGAACTAAGAGACATGCACGAATCAGTGGGAATTCAGTGGAATTATGCAGGGATGATGAGGAGGATTAAGGCAGAAGATGAAGAGTAGTTGAAGGGGCCATGGTTGGCAAGGAGACAGTTGAGCATACACCCATTGATTGTGAAAATTTCACACTTGAAATCCTACTGCAACATCTGATATTATTTCTCCTACTTATTCAGAAATAAGTTATTTACAGAAATCTCTTCAGTAACTATTGAAATAAATTCAATTGCAGTCTTCACTATAGAATTACTGAGCAACATAATAAGGAAATATTAGCACAAAATGACATAGAGATTTTTGGACAATTGTCCCCGGAAAAACCCAATGTGGGAAAACCGGTGCAACAGATGAGGGTTTTTATTATTCTTTAACAATAATCTTCTTGTACAATTTACAATCAACAGTAATAAGGAGAATCTCTATGATAACACTGGAGAAATTTCTCTCACAATTTCTAGATGAAAAATGACCCTAGAAGGACCCTCCAGGGCCACCTGCGTCATCACTGCGTCGACTTTGCATGGGTACTGCGCAGAAATGCGTCACCCCTTTGTGCTGTGCCTTTCCTGCCTTTGCGCTGTCTCTTCCTGTCACTGCGTCACTTGCTCCTGCACCCCAGATTGATGTTGAACCCTCTCTGTCTCTCCTCCACCTGCGACTCTCCCTCTGGATCGATTTTTCTCTTGCCGAACTTTAGTCACTGAGAAAATCGATTTACTTGGGCAACTGAGTATCTGCACTGGTGTGTCTTCCAAATGAGCCTCAAGATTTCTTAAATAATCCTCTCGTTGACATTCAACTATCCTGATTAGAAGCTAATCAATGGTTGATATCATTCTGACTTGATCCTCGTCTTCTTCTAGAAGTTACACCCATAGTTTAGATCAAGGTTACTTGGGAGCGAGAGCGAAAACGCGGAGCGGGAGCGCCATTTTTAGAAGCTTCCGGTCCGGAGTGTTTATAAATATATATATTTTATATTTTTTATATTTTGATGCATATATGTCAACAAAAACATGTAGAATGATGAATTAGACATAAAAAACATAAAAACATAGATTGAATCATATAACATCAATCATCTAGAAGTTATAATTTTCATCAACCACGCCCACAAGTTGGAAGCATACAACATATTGACTCTTGAGTCTCGCGAATCATCAATCTGAAGGTTTCAAGCTTTCAAAATTCAATATATAACATTTATCATCATTGATATCTAACATTTATCATCATTGATTCATTGATTTCAAATTTCAATATATAACATTTATCATCATTGATTCATTGATTTAAAAATTCAATATATAACATTTATCATCATTGATATTATATAACATTTATCATCATTGATTCGTTGATCACCATATAACTTTCATGAAGCATCATATTCATAATTCATAATGACTTGTAAACTTATAAATGCCAACTTCAAAGTTTCACCTTTCAAATTCAAACTTCAAACTTAAATTGTCATTAAATATGAAAGAGTCAAGTTTCAACTGTTCAACAGTTATAAAAGATAAAAACTAATAGAAAATAGAAAAGACTAGTAAACAACAAATCTATTTTATCTATTGGCTGGCCCCTTGCCACGCCCACGAGAAATGTCTAATTTGTGCGAGCCACGAGGAAATGGTGGTCTTCTAGTACTCTTAGGAGTACCATGACCATGACTAGAAGGTGGAGGCTGAATCTGCAAAGGAACAATAGTTTGATATTGAGAACTGGCACTGGCACTGGCACTGGCACCCACACTCGCACTGCTACCAGTAGATGGTGGGACTGGCCCTGTGTGTGGCGGTGCTGCTAATGCTTCATCATCATCCCTAAAAAGTTCTGCTTCCAATTCTTCCATATGTACCGTGCCGTCCTCCAAATTATCATCCTCTGGGTTGTTGTCCCAGACTCTGTATGATTGATCCTCATATGCCCGATCACAGTAATGGCTCAACAACCTCAAGTTGTAATGCACATAAACCAAGCTTTCAGCTCGGTTTTCATTCAACCTGTTTCTTCTCACATTATGTATGAAGCTGTAGGTGCTCCAACACTTCTCTGCAGAAGAAGTATTCACAACCTGTGAGAGAACTTTTTTTGCCAACTTTGGCAAAAGTCCCATGCCGCCATATGCTTCCCACCATGTGAGAGCATCAAATCTGTCTTTGTCTTCCATTGCATGGAAAGAACCAAAGTTAGCAGTGCAACTGAAGTATTTGCCTAATTCAAGGCGCAATCTAGCACACTCCTCCTTGTCAGGTACCAACTTGTCTAATGCCTTCATGTACCCCTCTTGTACCTCTAGATCTGTGTGAGGTTTCATCCTAACCCCACCTCCAGGTGCAGGTTGGCCCAACCAAGATGGAGAGTAATATTTTGGCGTAAGGATATATGCCAAGGCATGTAGTGGAACATTGAGTTTATTCCACCATGCACACACACAGTCATGAATCATAGCATACAAGTTGGGATCATTATCCTTAACAATATCTTTTATTTGCCCCAACATGCTGTCCATCTGCTCATAAACCTCCCCAATCACTGGTTTATCAGTATCTGCAAACTGAATCATGTAATAAATGGGCTTGGTAAAATTCAAAATTTCCCTCACACGTGCCCGAAACAGAGGGTCAAGGGCAGTCTCCTCCACATGTTCGAAACCTTGCCTGTCAACTATTGTTGCTGCCATGTCCTTTAATAGCTGCCAGTGTGGGCTTGATACCATTGCAGCCAATGACTCTCTTACCTTCAAAAGGCGCTTGAAGGTGAGGTAATAGCTAGCAAATCTAGTCTTTGCTATCTTCAACAACTCCAATTTGGAGTGAGTACGGAAAAGCCCATGGGTATTGCTATGATTTGTAATAAATTTTATCATTTTTTTACCTCTCTTGTACAAATCACCAAGCCATTTGAATTGAGGTTGTTTGTTTTGATGATATCATGCATCAAAAGGTTCATTGTGTGAACCAAACACCCAGACCAAAAAATGTTGGGGTATTTATCCTCAATAATTGCTCCTGCTGCCTTACAGTTAGCAACATTATTAGTGATGACCTGTATGACATTGTATGGCCTAGTCTTTTCAATTATATCAAGTAATGGTTCTGCAATGTTAATGCCGGTTTTGAATTTGTCTGAATAATCATATGTTGCCAGGAAGATTGCACCACTAACCGACATAGCCAAAACACTTATTAATGACTTTCCTTTTACATTGGTCCATCCATCAGAGACAATGGACAACCCATGCTCATTCCACGAACTTGTCATTCTAGCCAAAGAATGGTTTATTTTAGCTTTTTCATGATCAAGACCCACGGTTCTGGCCTTGTCATTCCTAAGGCTTTTGTATCCTTTGGGGGCATTATTAATGGCAGAAACCATTTCATGCCAATAAGGTGAGCGAAGAACATTGAATGGCACCCCACATGCATATAGAAACCGGTAAACTTTTGAATCCACATCATTCCTACACCCTTCGTCCAGGAAATCGGATATGGTTCTACGCCTTAATCCAGGTGTGTCACTGCCTCCAAAACCACTGGCATGGGTGGAAGTTGAACCTGTTTGTCCATGACGTGTTGGGCCTGAATAAGAATCAATGAAACCCCTAGATCTTTTAGATGATCTCTATAGGGCAGCCTCCTCTTCCTTCCTATATTTCTCTCTCTGTGTTGCTGGCACACTAGTACAAATTTTGATTCCAATATTTTTTTCTCCATCCCCTGGCATTTTCCCACAAAGGTGCCTTCTCGCACGGGTGTATGAACCATGGTATTGTTTATTGCAATGGGGGCAAATAAATTTAGTGGTTCCACCACCTTTCCCTCCTTCATGTTTCTGAACATATTTCCACAAAGGTGTCTGAGTTTGGTCTTGTCTAGTTGGGGAATTTGTGTCCTCATGTTCTCCACTCCCCACTTCCTCCTCAACATAATCCTCCTCCTCTTCAGGATTTTCTTCAAATCCACCATAACCCTCCTCTTCATCCTCCTCTTCTCTAATTTGCCTCTTTCTTCTACTACTCTCCAACACCATTATCACAAAGAAAGGAACCAACATGAGGAAAATCCCTAGCCATATAGCCATGATGGAAACAAGTTTCAAGTTTCAAGTTTCTAGCCTGCAAAACAAATGGAAAAATGCCAAATGGGAATAGGAAATGCAACATAGGAAAAAAACAATTAATTTTTTAAGTTTTAAACCCAATAAAATGCAACATTCAAGAAAAAATCAAGTTTTCATTTTTAAACAACCTACAAATTCATCCCAGAAAATACAAAATTGGATTAGAAGGCCTACCTCTTTCTTGCAATCCTCCTGTTGCCTTGCAGCTTGCTCCTTGCTCTCCTTGTCACTTCTGCATTTCTGCCCGGCGGGAAGCGTTTTTTGTTCCGGGGAGCGTTAGGGAGCGAATGCTCCCCGACCGCTTCTGGCGTTTAAAAAACACTCTCGAAGCATTTTTTAAACGCTGGAAGCGCTCAGGAAGCGTTCGCTCCCGAGCGCTTCCGGAAACGCTCTCGAAAAGGCAGGGAGCGTTTTAACAGGTTCGGAAACGTGCTCCTGAAAATGCTCCCCTCAGGAAGCATTTTCAGGAGCGCGTTTCCGAATGTTTCGAAAACGCTCCTGCACGGAGCGCGTTTCGGAAATGGGAATGGGAGGGGGGTGAAGCTTCCCCGCAACCTTGGTTTAGATTAATACCCATTAATTATTTTAATTTCCTAAGTTTAGACTTAGGGTCAGATTAAAAATAAATAATTCATCAAATAAAACTATCTCCAGGTGGAATTTCTCAAAACAATTTTTGGGTTATCTGGAATACATGTGTCTAAGCCTCTCCACAAAATTTGAGACTTAGATGCTACCACAAATCAACATTGATGAGATGCTATCCATTGTTGAGGTATCCATTGATGAGGTATTTGGGGTTGTGACTGACTTCTCCGGTGATAGCAACACACCATAGGTTGATGAGGTGCCGGGATCAAGGTTACTTGGAAGCGGGAGCGGGAGCGGGAGCGAAGCGAGGAGCGCCATTTTTAAAAGCTTCCGGTCCGGAGCGTTTTTATATATATATTTTTATATTTTTTATATTTTGATGCATATATGTCAACAAAAACATGTAGAATGATGAATTAGACATAAAAAACATAAAAACATAGATTGAATCATATAACATCAATCATCTAGAAGTTATAATCTTCATCAACCATGCCCACGAGTTGGAAGCATACAACATATTGACTCTTGAGTCTCGCAAATCATCAATTTGAAGGTTTCAAGCTTTCAAAATTCAATATATAACATTTATCATCATTGATTTCAAATTTCAATATCTAACATTTATCATCATTGATTCATTGATTTCAAAATTCAATATACATTTATCATCGTTGATATATAACATTTATCATCATTGATTTCAAATTTCAATATCTAACATTTATCATCATTGATTCATTGATTTCAAAATTCAATATACATTTATCATAATTGATATATAACATTTATCATCATTGATTCATTGATTTCAAAATTCAATATATAAAATTTATCATCATTGATATTATATAACATTTATCATCATTGATTCATTGATCACCATATAACTTTCATGAAGCATCATATTCATAATTCATAATGACTTGTAAACAGTAAACTTATAAATGCCAACTTCAAAGTTTCAACTTTCAAATTCAAACTTCAAACTTAAATTGTCATTAAATATATGAAATCAGAAAGAGTCAAGTTTCAACTGTTCAACTGTCAACAACAAATAGAAAAGACTAGTAAACAACAAATCTATTTTATCTGGTTGGCCCCTTGCCACGCCCACGAGAAATGTCTAATTTTTGTGAGCCACGAGGAAATGTTGGTCTTCTAGTACTCTCAGGAGTACCACGACCACAACTAGAAGGTGGAGGCTGGATCTGCAAAGGAACAACAGTGTGATATCGAGGAGTGGCACTGGCACTGGCACCCGCACTGCTACCAGTAGATGGTGGGACTGGCCCTGTGTGTGGCGGTGCTGCTGATGCTTCATCATCATCCCTAAAAGTTCTGCTTCCAACTCTTCCATATGTACCATGCCGTCCTCCAAATTATCATCCTCTGGGTTGTTGTCCCAGACTCTGTATGATTGATCCTCATTTGCCCGATCACAGTAATGGCTCAACAATCTCAAGTTATAATGCACATAAACCAAGCTTTCAGCTCGGTTTTCATTCAGCCTGTTTCTTCTCACATTGTGTATGAAGCTGTAGGTGCTCCAACACCTCTCTGCAGAAGAAGTGTTCACAACCTATGAGAGAACTTTTTTAGCCAACTTTGGCAAAAGTCCCCTGACGTCATATGCTTCCCACCATGTGATAGCATCAAATTTGTCCCCGTCTTCCATTGCATGGAAAGAACCAAAGTTAGCAATGCAACTGAAGTATTTGCCTAATTCAAGGCGCAATCTAGTACACTCCTCCCTGTCAAGTACCAACTTGTCCAATGCCTTCATGTACCCCTCTTGTACTTCTGGATTTGTGTGAGCATAGTTATTAAAACCGGAACCGGTGACCGGACCGGTGGACCTAATGAACTGGGTTTCTAACCGGAACCGGTCTAACCGGGAGCGATCAGATCTCAATGAACCGGTTTTAAAAAAATACATTAAATAATTAATTTTTAATAAAAAAAACTATTTTTAAGATTTGCAACCATGATTCCAAGCCAATAGAGACAAAATATGAAAAGTTTGCTCATTTATATACCATGCAAAGGTGAATATATCAAAATGGCACCGAGTGCAATACATATCATCGAAAAATACATAAGCAATGAGGCTCCAAATGGCCCATAAAGTCCAAAAACAATGCTACAAGCTATGAGGCTTTGGCCTAATACAAGACTACATATTAGTGATCAACAACATGATCACTCCTCATCATGATCAAAATCATCACCACTACTAGACAAGGGATCATCAACATGAGCTACATAAATAATATGGCTCAAAGTTTGAGGACTCCTAAAACTCCTCTACAACTTCAGTAGTAGTAGTAGTAGCAAAAATAGACATCAAAACTACAAATCGCTGAGCAACATGGTCTCTCATGAAACTCATCATTGATTCATCGCTACTAGAAATGGGATCATCAACAAGAGATACATAAACATCATCTAGCTCAAAGTCTTAAGACTTGGATTGCTCAACCTTATAACATGATAGAAATTGAAAAAGTTTAACGTGCCTAACCAATGATTTTGGTTTGAGTGAAGGGTTCATCTCCTCAACCTTAAAATGCGGTAGAAAAAGATTAGCATGCCTAACCAGTTGTTTTCCTTTGATTGAAGGGTACATCAAGGTTCTTAAAGGACTTCATGCTCTTGATCAAATGCCAATATCATACCCTTACACATGATAGAATCAAATGGAAACATTGCAAATTTCCAAACCATGAAACCCTGAAAACCATTAAGTTTGCTGAATTTTGAGTATAAGCTAAAATTCTAGTTTCTCCATATGAAATCCAATGAGGTCGAAACCACTCTTAAACATCATGACGTAAAAGTGACATTTCCTTTATTTTTCATTTTCATCCTTTTACTTTAAGAATTTAACATTACCATGAAATGTCAATGCTTCCCTTACCTCCACATCAGCCCTAAAACCCATTTCTGGCCCTAAACAAATCGTTTTTTTCATTGAAAAAAATTTCCTCCTAGCAGGAAGTGTTTTTTGTTCCGGGGAGCGTTCGGGAGCGAATGTTCCCTTAGCGCTTCCGGCATTTAAAAAACGCTCCCGAAGCGTTTTTTAAATGTCGGAAGTGCTCAGGGAGCGTTCGCTCCCGAGCGTTTCCGGAAACGCTCTCGAAAAGGCAGGGAGCGTTTTAACAGGTTCGGAAACGCGCTCCCGAAAACGCTCCCCTCAGGAAGTGTTTTCGGGAACGCGTTTCCGAACGCTCCCAAAACGCTCCCGCACAGAGCGCGTTTCGGAAACGGGAACGAGGGGGGGGGGACACTTCCCCGCAACCTAGGCCGGGATACATCTACACCGTTGATGAGGAACTGATAGGTATAGACTCTAGAGGCATCTAGATCTATGACAGAGTTGTCGGGCGACAGTCACTTGTAGTTGACTGGTGAGCATGTCTTGTGTGTTGGGTTGTCTATGGAGGAGCAATTGGAGGCTCATGTTGAGTCCATGATGGAGGAGGATGTGCAACCATCCTTTGGGCTAGCCATTAATGAGGGGCAACATAGAGACCACGTGTTGGGATTTCATCACAGTTTGCTTCAGAGGCACACTGACAGGATCTACAATGTTATTAGCCCACCCTTACGCATTAGATTGAGGGAGGCAGAGTTTTCTAGACATACTTGAGGGGATGGCCAGGTTAGCAGGATTGGGCGACATGAGCTGAATATGACACCACATCAGCTTGGATGGCAAATAATGGATTAGACTTGTAGAGAACTAGCTAACAAGACTCCTTGCCAACTTTGGCATGGTGGCATCCTTATGCATTAGATTGAGGGAGGCAAAGTTTTCTAGACATATTCGAGGGGATGGCCAAGTTAGCAGGACTGGGCGACATGAGCTGAGTATGACACCGCATCAACTTGGAAGGCTTGTTCCTTCCACAGGGGATTGTACATTCGATCCCTCCTTTGGGATTGGATGATGAGAGGTACTGAGCTGGTACCCGATGGAGTAGGTTATGCGGTTAGATACATCCATGGCCACATTTCAACAGAGGCCATCGATTACCAGAGGGACACGAGGTGCAGACTGTTGTTGGGATCCAGGTGGGATTTCCCATCACATCATAGAGCTGGTAGGTGATTGTAGTAGCTGCGTGATGGATCCAACATTTGGGCACACACACATTTTTAGATCTCCATTAGAGCCTCGAACAACACTAGTGACAGGATGGTTTGATAAGGGAGCAAGCAAATTTCATGAGTTTTTTAGCATATTGACTGTGCGTGGAGTCACAGGGTGATTAGCCTACTCTGGCAGGAGCTGGTAGGAGGAGGTGGCATTAACAGGCCACCAGACAGGGCATTACATGGAGACTATGCTCTCTCATTGGTATATTGGACATTGGAGCTACTGAGGATAGGCACAGTAGTGTCATTCCCGTTGACATGTGAGGAGTTGGGCCGCTCAGGTCTTTCAGGGCAGATGGGGAGATGTATCCCACATCATGCAGGGTTTACTAGCAGAGTGGTGGATACTTTGGCACATGCAGGATACCGTATGTTATAGGGTGGTATGACAGTGGGAAAGTGGTACACGACACCACCCAAAGTTATGTCATAGGCTCCAATGTTATGTAGAGGGATGCAGACTGATGCGTACAGACCCAATTTTAGGTCATAGCATCCAGTGGTGTGCAGGGCTATGCAGCGAGGATTAGTGGTCTGCAGAGGGGTATGGAGATGCTGGGTGGTGTGTTGTAGCATGTCGGTTTACACTATGGAGTAGGAGTAGCTCTCATCGCATTGAGTACTCGCGGGGAGTGTCAAGTACGGTGACACAGGTAGGACACGAGGTGATATAGGATGGGATAACAATAGCAGTGGGTATCCAACGATGTATGGGGGTAGGTCGCGGTGTACAGTGGCATGTTGATCCAGGTGGATATCGGTGGCCACCCACCTATTCGATTTGGACCAGCACCATCAATTCTTGCAGCTTTTCACATTCAGCACAACTTACTATTTTTAGCAGGTTTTCGGGTCCTCCACTCTCGGAGCCGTTTTGGGGGCTTAATGATCCAGGTGGATATTGGTGGCCACCCACCTATTCCATTTGAACCCCCATCTTCGGTTCTTTCAATTTTCAAGTTGCAACAAAACTTACTATTTTTAGCAGTTTTTCGGGTCCTGAACTTCCGGAGCCGTTTTGAGGCCCTAAACGACGTTTTTTGGGTATGAAAGCGCCAGCGAATTTTTCGATAAAATTCGTCCCGACAGCTGTAGTCCTCGGATAGATCTTTCTAACGAGCTATTGAACGCGTCAAACGGAGATCGGGTGCCAAAGTTATGCCCCCGGGAAGTTGAACCACCAATTTACCCAAACGGGCGCCCACAGTTTTGGCGCTTCATCTCCTACGGTTAGGTTTTTGGACATTTCATATTCTACATTGTTTCTCAACAATAAATAGGCCCTCGAGCCTCATTGTAACACAGTTCAGAGGTCTGTAGCCATCACATCTCTTCTCAGAGATTCGCTACCAGCACCCTAGCTATTTTATTTCCATTATGCCTGTAAGCATATTTCTGTTATTTGATATTAATGAAATGAAGCATTATTTCCGCTGCATCTCTATGTTCATGGTTATTTATGTATTCTGTTGCGTTCCTGTATAAAATCCGGATCAGTGGTATCAGAGCGGGTCTGCTCTTTCTTTGTTTTTCTTTGCATGTCCCCAACGCGGTCAGGGTATAAGGAGTTAGGGCTCGATCTGGTTGAACCCTTGCAAGATCAGCCTCGCAAACCCCGACGACCTCCCATGGCGAAAGAAAAGAAAGATGAGGGAGCAGGAGATCCTATCAAAATACTGCTCGAGGAGGCCCTCGAGAAACAAAGGAACGCGATGATGGATAACTTTGCTCAAATCCTTCAACGACTGCCCACATATGGCGCATCTGCATCCAACAGCCACTCTGCAGGCGCCACTCCCTTCAAGGTACAGGTAAACTTTGACATTCCTATATTTGAAGGAAAAATAGATGCAGACGCTGTAGACAGATGGTTAAATTTGTTGGAAGGGTATTTCTCGGTCCATGACTTCTGCGACCGAGAAAAGTTATTTTTGCACTCTCAAAGCGCATGTCAAGGGCGGTGGGAAGCCTATGCGTGAGCAAGAGGGCAAGGGGAACCCTCTACATTCTCGACCACACCCGCAGATTCGTTCGAGGGCATCAAGGAACAATAAGGTAGGTGAGAGAGCTATGAGGACAAATACATCCAATGGACCATCTTTGCGGCAACAAAGGATCAAGATGTGCACGAACTGACAAATATGTTCCATACCCTGCGCACAAAGTTGGGTATTAAAAATTCAAAGCGACATTTGGTGCTCAAGTACCGCGGCTGTCTGCACAAACACATTCAGGAGGAAATGGAGTTCCTCGACATTACATCGCTTGGCACGGCATATCGCTATGCTGCCAAGATCGAGCAGAAATTTAAGCAGAAGAAACGAGACTTTGGATCTGCGAATCCGAAAGGTGCCCCCGAATCGAAGAACAAGGGACAAGGCCAAAGCAATGCGACTCTGAACAACACCACAAATCCAAAGAAGGACACAGGGAAGTGGTGTGAATTTCATAACAGCCCCACTCACAGCACAAACGAGTGTCGGGCCAAACAGTCTTTGGTGGCTGAACTAAAGGCACCGAATCGAATGCATTTTCTGGAGTCTGAGGTTAGAACCGAACAAAGGCAACGTGAGGAAACGAGATCATTGATGCGGATCCCGGTCTTGAAGTTGTTGCCCTGCAAGATCCGGGAAGGAGGTCCGAGGAGGATATCGAGAGGAGGAGCGCCTCTTCCGGTCGCAATTCGCGATGTGGGTGAAGGGTTCTCGGCTGGGTTTCTCGTCGATAGCGGAAGCCAAAAGAACCTCATTTCGAGCGGACGTCGTGAAGCGGCTCGGCCTACCAACCATAGCACACCCGCAGCCGTATACCATCGGGTGGCTCCACCCAAGGAGAGATCTCCGCATCCGCCAGCAGTGCCGACTTCCATACAGTATCAAGCCATTCACGGATGAGGTATTGTGTGATGTTGCTCCTCTTGATGTAGCTGATGTATTATTGGGCCAGCCATACTTGTGGAGGCGACATGCTGTGTATGAGTCTAGGCCTCGTGCTGTTATTATTACTTTGGGAAATAACTTGTACAGGATACCGGAGGTAGTACCGCCTCCTGCCATCTCTTTGACTACTGCAAAACAACGTAGTAAGATTGTTTCCCAGACCAGGAAATTCATTTTCCTTACGACTCACTCACAGGGAAAGAAGAATATTGTGGCCACAACCTCGAAACAGGGCTCCCTTTCATGGCTGCAGCAGATGGAAAAAGTCATGGAGGAATACGATGACAATTTCTCCTCACTCATAAAGGTTCCTCTACACTGTCAGGACAAGCACTCCATTGATCTGATTCCCAATGCACCACCACCTGATGTTGCCATACATCCTGCAACTACACATACAGAATCCAAACATGTACTGTATGAGGCTGATAAAGAAACCAAATTTACTAAACGCATCCAGCATGTCCACCCGCAGGTCCATGAAATCTTCAACACATCTAATACCCAGTTCAATAGAATTTTCCTCATCTCATGGAGGATCTCAACGCAATGGGGACCATTGCTTCCTAAGGAGGGAGGAATGATCCAGGTGGATATCGGTGGCCACCCACCTATTCCATTGGGACCGGCACCATCAATTCTTGCAGATTTTCACATTCAGCACAACTTACTATTTTTAGCAGGTTTTCGGGTCCTCCACTCTCGGAGCCGTTTTGGGGGCTTAATGATCCAAGTGGATATTGGTGGCCACCCACCTATTCCATTTGAACCCCCATCTTCAGTTCTTTCAATTTTCAAGTTGCAACAAAACTTACTATTTTTAGCAGTTTTTCGGGTCCCGAACTTCCGGAGTCGTTTTGAGGCCCTAAACGACGTTTTTTGGGTATGAAAGCGCCAGCGAATTTTTTGATAAAATTCGTCCCGAAAATTGTAGTCCTCGGATAGATCTTTCTAACGAGCTATTGAACGCGTAAAACGGAGATCGGGTGCCAAAGTTATGCCCCCGGGAAGTTGAACCACCAATTTACCCAAACGGGCGCCCACAGTTTTGGCGCCTCATCTCCTACGGTTAAGTTTTTGGACGTTTCATATTCTACATTGTTTCTCAACAATAAATAGGCCCTTGAGCCTCATTGTAACACAGTTGAGAGGTCGGTAGCCATCACATCTCTTCTCAGAGATTCGCTACTAGCACCCTAGCTATTTTATTTCCATTATGCCTGTAAGCATATTTCTGCTATTTGATATTAATGAAATGAAGCATTATTTCCGCTGCATCTCTATGTTCATGGTTATTTCTGTATTCTGTTGCGTTCCTGTATAAAATCTGGATCACATGTCGAGGAGTACAGGGATGCTCGGTGGTATGCGGGGGCGTATGGTGTTGCACAATGGGGTCTTGGAGTGTTGCCCCCAGGGAGACTCATGGATGGAGGCACCGGGCATACTGTTGGGTGTAGTTCACCCAGGATCGACGGGAATGCAGATGAGCGTTACTTGATGGTATCCATGGGGAATCACCTGCCTAACCCTCCTCTACATCACTTACAGGCACAGGCGATTTGGCTGTTGTCCTTTGACACTTTAGGCATGAGCAGCAAGGGACGGGGAGCGCACCCGAGATATTTGGATGACACTCAGCGCACTAGGGGAGAGACTTCTCAGCAATGGCATTGGATCAACGCGTGAGTTGACAACCATAGTTTGGGGGATGAGGTGATCATCTGCAGGGTTGGCATATCGTTCATCACTGAGCCTACTCCTGGGGAGCCAGTCACAAGGGAGACATGTGTCACTCTTTCCACAGGGCATGTCAAGACCATGCATGAGTAGAGGATACCGTGTACGACTGAGGCAATTTTCCAGTATGTGTCCGATCTCCAAACATTGTATTGGCACATTATAATGAGTGAGGATGGCAGACTTAGTGGTGATGGTTGGCAGGGGCAGGATGGATCCACATACACTGAGTCAATTGTGAGTATTAGATACTCATCTATTAGCTGCATTCAGGTTGTAGGTATTTGGCACATGTGGTTTCCAGCGGTCATCAGTAGTACGCAGTGGCACACACAGGGAAATTTAGCATGCATCAGATTAATTCATGATATATAGAGCCTATATATTGATTGTATGCAGGGACTAGAAATGAGGCATGAATGGATTCCAGCAGTTGTCAGATCTATGTTGCAGTAGGTCTAGCTATGGGATTCAGGGATTCAGTTGGTTGATAGATCACTCTGTCTCGTGATAAGCAGAGTCATGGAAGAGAGTGATCTAGTTCACTATTTGGTTGACACATGGGGGTTTACGGAGGCCATCATTGTATGGCGAGGTAGGCTTTCCCTGTTGTTGCACAGGTTAGGGGTTAGCTTTGGATGGGTAGGCTTTGGCATCATGGAGATGCCTGGGTAGGATGTATTTGGCCTTTATTTGTGTTTCACCATCGGGTTCCAGGGGAGGAGGATATGGTATGCGGACAATGGGAAATCAGTTGTAATCAGAGTGGCACAACATCGGCATGGTGGCATCCTTTTGAGATTAGCATGGGACCTTGTTATCGAGGGATTCACTTATGATAGGATGGTGCACATATTCAGGGTGACTCAGTGGCACATTTGGGACCTCGGTATTGTTTGCAATGACAGTTTGGGTCAGCAGAGAGAGGGAGCGCTTATTCGAGCATTGCTTGCGGACAAGCAATTTTTGGCGGGGAGGACTATAATATTTGCAATTTTGTGAGCATGGGAGTCATTAGGGAATTTTTCCCAATTTTAGTAATATTAATTAAAAGGGGCAAATATTATTGGAGAAAGGTAGCTAGTATTATTTTATTGGAGAATAGTGGTAAACTATTATTTTATAAAATGGTGGCAAAAGTAACTTAGTGGAAAATGGCCCCCACCAATAAAATAATATTAAAAAAAAGAGTCTAGAGGTATGAAGAGAAGTTATAAAAGGAGGATGGACTCATTTTGTGGATTATCTTTTGACTATTAAATTTCACCTTATATTTTCTCTTGGGGCTATTTAGCACAAGAAGAAAAGTGTTGTTTAGCACCAGGAATTCTGAGCGGAATTCCACCTCTACCTTCGGTGAACTTGGAGTGTCACCTTAGAGGAGTAAGGAGTCCATCTCAGGGCTTCTCTAGGAGCTACATTGCATATTATTTCCATCTTGAGCGTGCTTCTCTTGGGGTGCAAAAGGAAAATTGAAGGGGCTGAGAGAAGCTAGCAGACAATGGAGTTTTGGCCCAAGAATTTTGCAGAGAACTATCCATAAGGAGGACGAGTTTTTCCTTGGGGATTCACAGGGCTGAGAGTGTTGCATTTTGGAGGACCGAATTTATCTATTCTAGAGCCTACGCAAGGGTTTACTGATAACTTCTGTGCACTTGAATAGATTCAGAATTGGGGGAGCATTCGAGCTGGGATCTGCTTGGTGATTGAGGGGAGAAATTTGCAGGAGTCAGGGAGGATCTCTTGGAGGGAGATTTGGGCCAAATTCAGCAATATCTAAACTGTAGGGCGTTTTCTGGCCAAATTGAGCAATTTACACTCGTTGGGGGTCACTGGGGGTCCGTGGATTTTGCCCGAACACTTTCTAGGTTTTTGTGGGTTTATTGAGAGGAGTCTCTGGCTAATTTTATAGAATTTTTCAGGCAATATTCAGGCTTGAAATCTACATTCTTATAGCAAGGTGAATTGCTAGTTAGTTGGAGAATTTGCATCACTTGGTGGGCTCAGTTTTGGCTTCGAGTTGGGCCAAACAGTTTCTAGGTTTTTCTGGGTTTTGGAAGAGGAGTTTAGAGCTAAATTTTCAGAGCATTCTGAGGAGTATTCAACCCTAAGATCAACATTCTAGCAAGTAGCCAGTAGCATATTATTTCTAGATAGTGCACAGATCAGTCCTTGACCATTTGTACCACTTGGGTTCCGACCATTTTTCCGGGTTCTGCTCAGCTTGCATAGCAAGACCAAGTTCCAAAATTTCAGCTAATTTTATGTACTCTTGTATCATAAAATTAATAAAATGGCTGAAATTGTGTTGTTGGACATTTTGGTGTTTTAATTGTGTATGAGTTCTAGTTTATTTATTTTTCCTAGTCCATTAATTGGTATTAGCTATTAAATTCCAATTAGGAATATTACAGTGGTATTCGAGCCATAATCTTTGCTCAGCCTGTGGGAAACCCTTCATTCTATGACAAGACCAGAATAAAAAACTAAGAAATCATGGGATCCAAAGAAAGGTTAAAATCAAACAACATGGCAGTAACCTTGAATGAGGTGATTAGGGTGCAATAGATGATGATTGATGTGGGGAAGCAGTTGATTCATACAACAATTGGGAATCAAGACCATTCTCAATTATAAAACTAATCCATTATGCCCAAAATTATGGATAATGCATCAAGATGGCAAGACATAACCCTCCGCAAATAACCCTCCAACCATTTGTTAACTCTCTTGGTCTGACCGTTGGTTTTTGGGTGGTTGATGGTACTCGATGTGAGCTCTGTGCCCACCAGCCTAAAGAGCTCCTACCAAAAAGCCCCCATGAAAAGACTGTCCTTGTCACTCACTATGGTCTTGGGAGACCATGCAATTGGAAAACCTCCCTGAAGAACAACTTTGCAACATGCGAAGCAGAGTACTTGGCGGGAATAGCGAAGAAATGGGCATAGTGCGTCAAGTTGTCGACCACTACGTATATGCAATCACGGCCCTACACCATGGGAAGTCTTGTGATGTAGTCTATCGAGATGCTCTCCCACTTCCCTTCCAGAATACAGAGCGATTGTAATAACCCAACTCGATGAGTAAAATCCCCTTTGTTCCTCTGACGGGCCTCACACTCCTGTACATGCCTCAACACATCCCCCTTGAGGCCCTTCCACTTGAAACGCTCTCTGACTGTCGTGTAGGTCTTCAGGAACCCTTAGTGTCTTAACAGTGGTGAACCATGCGTTGCATGGAGGATTCTCTCCCTCAATTGTGAACCCAGAACCAAATAGATGCGCCCCTTGTAGTAAATGACATCTGCCATCGCACGGTAGCACATATCCCCATGGGTACCCTCCAATATCTCACACGCTTGTCGATATTTGGATTACTCCACCAACAACTGTCCTTTCCAATCATGATAGATGCTCATGAGGGAAAGTGTAGTGGGCCTCCAAGATAGGGCATCTGCCACCACATTGTGCTTTCCCTTAACATATTCTATGTCAAAATCGTAGGCCTGAATCTCACTGACTCACTTCTGATGCCTGTCATCGAGGCCCTTCTGCCCCAGAAATTGGTGAAGACTGTTATGATCAGTCTTCAGTCTGAACCTGTTACCGACCAAATACTGTCGGAACTTGGCCGGAGCATGCATGATGGCCAACATTTCCTTGTCGTAGATCGAGTACAACTTCTCGTGACTAAGGAGCTTTCAAATCTCGAAGGCTAAAGGATGCCCCCCCTGTGACAATATTGCACCAATGCCCTCACCTGATGCATCGCACTCCAAGTTGATGGCTGTGTGAAATCGGGTAGAGTCAATATCGGGCAACTGCTCATCACATCCTTGAGGTGCTCAAATGCTACTTGTGCCCTGTCAGTCCATGCGAATGCCCCCTTCTTGGTCAGATCTGTGAGAGGTGCTGCTAGCTGTTAGAAGCCCTTTATGAACTTCCTGTAATAGGTGCAAATGCCTACAAAACCACTCAGCTTGGTCACATTCCGGGGAACTGGCCAATCCTGGATGGCTCTAATCTTCTCCTCATGCACCTGCACTCAATCCTCTTTAATGATATGCCCCAAGTAGAGCATCTTGGTCAACCCAAACTCACACTTGAACAATTTCACATAGAATTGTTGTCCCTCCAAAATGCGAAGCACCTCCTCGAGATACTGCAGGTGCTCCTCCCACGTCCTGCTGTAGATCAATACGTCGTCAAAGAACACTAGCACAAATCTGCGTAGTTGCTTGAGAAACACGTGGTTCATCTAAGACTGGAAGGTGGCTAGAGCATTGGTTAGCCCAAAGGGCATAACCAAGAACTCAGAATGGTCGTAGTGACATCTGAACGCTGTCTTCAGATATCCTGATCCCTCACCTAAATCTGATGGTACCCCGAACGCAGATCTATCTTAGAGAAGTACTTGGCTCCTCTAAGCTCATCCATAAGCTCATCTATGCGGGGAATGGGGTATCAGTTCTTCAACGTCTTCTTGTTGAGGGCTCTATAGTTGATACACATCCTCAGTGTGCCATCCTTCTTCACCCTGACAATTGATGAGGCGAAGGGACTAGAGTTGGGCCTGATGTGCCAAAATGCCAACAACTCATGAAAAGCCTGCTCAATCTGATCTTGATAAGACTTGGGGTGTCGTATGGGGTTGTGATGACTGCATGCAGCCCTGGCTCTAGCTCAATAGTGTGTTCAAACCCTTTGTTAGGTGATCGTCTTGGCGGAATGTCTTCAAAACAGTCGAGTACCGGTGTAGAATGGCCTGGATGTCTGGGTGCAATGGTGTGGGCTCGCCCCCTTCATTAGATATCCTCAGCTCCATGGTCCACTCTATATCAACACGCCTCAAGTCAACCTCCATCCTATGTGCTGACATTGTCTGCAGGGGGTATGAGTGCATGCCTCTCAAAAAAACCATCTTCCTGTCAAGGCCTGTGAACTCCATCTCCAACTTCTACCAGTCAGTAGTGATGTGCCCAAGAGAGTATAACCACTACACACCAAGTACCACATTGGTGTTCAGGACATCAACCACAAAGAAATGGTCCGTCATAGAGTAGTTCCCCATCACCACTGTCATGCCAGGAACGTATCTCGTGCACTGCATGGTACGATCCCCTGGCACGAAGACCAAGAATCCCTCAAAGGACTCTGTCTGTATGCCCCTCCTCTCCACCATCCAGGCATCTACGAAATTGTGGGTGGCCCCACTGTCTACCAACACCGAAACACACTACCCCTGCACCGTGCCCCTAATCCTCAAAGTAAGATACTTTGACACTCCCTGAAGCGAAGCAATAACCCATGCTATAGGAAAGAAGGGTACTCCTCTTGGTGGGGGTGGTGGTCCTCCACCTCCTCTCGTCACCGGTGGATCATCATCACCAACACCTATCTCCTGCTCTACATCATCCCACAGCTCATTGTCAGAAAATACCTCTATGAAGTGTGCCTTGCCCTTGGTGCACCGGTGCCTTTGTGCCCATGGCTCCTAGCAAGTGAAGCACAAATTCCTCCTACAGAGGTCCCTCTTGGCCTCATCATCTAGCTGCCCACACCCTTGAGTATCTCGCTATAGTGGGGGTCTAGTGTCTCTCCCCCTTTGCTGGAAGACCGGTCTGGTGGGTATCTATGCTCTGGTCCTGGGAAGAGCATCTTGCAAATCTTGGGCTCTACAGATTGCATCCTGTAAAGTGGTGGGCCTGTTGGACCTCACCAAGCCCCTTAGTGGCTCTGCTAACCCCTCCAAAAACAAAAAGACTTGCTTGGTCTCCGATAAATCCGACACCATCACTGAAATCCTCAAAAACTCAAAGATGTATGTCTTTGCACTGTCGACCTGCTTAAGCCGCGTTAACTCTCCAAAGTGCTCATTCGGGTCTCTCCTCTCAAAGCAATCCAGTACCCTACGTGAGAACTCCTCATATGCCGTAACTCCTGCATGCCCTATAGTGGTCAACCCATGGAACCACCAGTCATGGGCCTCTCCCTCCAAGTGTAAGGTGGTAATCTCAATCACTTCCACCTCTGTCATCTGGTTAAGTTGGAAATAGACATCCAACTTCTCAACCCATGCCCTGGCTGAGCTCTTGGGCGAGCCATCAAAGGTTGGTAGGAATAACCTTCCCATTGTGTGCTGCAAATCGGTGCCATGCATGTAGCCTCCTCCACTCCGCCCCTTGCTCCTATTGTTGCCCTTATGTTGGAAAAAGTCTTTGAAGGTGATGGCCTCTCTGACATCAACCCCATAAGATTGATATTCTGCAAAATAGTCTCCCATGGCCATGTCCTCCTTCCCTTGTGGCCCTCCAACACCTGATGCTAAAAATGTATGGATAGTCGACCTAGTTGGTGTGCTAGAGACATGAGGTACGCTGGGTGGTTTTGTTGCTTGATGATGCGAGGTACCCTCACCCTCACCCACATGAATGTCACCATGAACGCCCTTGCCCTTGTTGTTGTTGCTGTTCTACTGCCTCAATTCATCACTTCCCCTAGTAACATTGTGGATAGCCTTCAGGAGGTGTTGGGAAAACTCCTCCTCTTTACTCACTTTATCATCCGTGGTGTCCACCATATTTGGTCCCTCAACCTCTGGCTGAAGGGTTTTTGGATTAGGAGTAATCTGTAGTTGCATTTCCTTGCTTTTGTACCTTTGCCTCTTGTACGTGATGTTATGTCTGTCCTTTGGTGTCAAAGACTAGCGACTTGTCGTGCCCGACTAGCACTCCAAATCTCCAACACAACAAACTCCCTCAAAATCGTGCTCGACTAGCATTCCAAATCTCCAACAAATGGTGACCGAAATCACTCCCGGAAAGCCCAATGGATTCTTTGCTCCACAACTAGCTCCTCCCAATGATGCGTATTTCCCTTATTGTGCCCAATCTGTTGGGAAAACTCCACGAATTGCTTAACCAACTCCTAGGTAACTCCTAAACGCGGTGTAGATCACCTCCTTGGGCTGGCACTCAAAATCTATCGAAGGTAGGGTGAGATTCTTGCATGAAAATCTCGTGTGCTCAACAACACTTGCAGACTTGGCTCTGAGCACAAGCGTGCTAGGTAAGTGTAAATGTCAAATGATCAAAAGTACGCAAAGTCATGAATGCACCTCCTATTTAGCCTTGAGCCTCCAATTCTCCATGTGGGCCTCCATACATCGACCCTCCTCATCTCTCTTCCCTCCATGAGTGCGTATTAGTCAAGGGGAGTGTATTTCCCTTTGGGGGTGCCCCCCACCATCCACTAGCAATTCGATTTTCCCTTTTTCATTATGTTGGAGCCTTGTTTTGGCCCAAAATTGCAAGTGGGACCCCACAACCCACTTTTCCTAAGTTGCAACCCAAAATTGACAAAATTGATCAATATTGATATTTCACTTAGCAACATTGCTAAGTGGGAATATCATATTCTAGCCCTCCTTATGCTAGTGGCTAGGCCTCCAAGGGCTATAGTGATGAAGTTAATAAACTTTTGGCCCTTGAAAGTTAAACCCTTCTCAATGGATAATGAGCTTTCATAACCAAGATTAGCCCACAAGTTGACAAAAATACAATGAGAAAACACTATAAACCCTTACCCAAAATCATTTTAAGCTTGCAAAACAAATTGTTAGCCCTTGAAATCAATTGCAAACCAATTTTTAAAGTCTCCAAAGGCTATGGCTAAGGCTTCAAGGCCTAATTAGGCTTGCGACTAGGGATTCTAGGCCTAATTGAGGTCGCGACTAGGGTAAAATGGTCCTTTAAGGCTACGGCCAAGGCCTAGAGGCCTCAAAACCCTTGTGGTCACCACTTCCAAGCAAGATGTCTCAATTTTAAGCACAAAAATGAC